>VZRZ01006183.1:714568-731130 GCA_013398175.1 Climacteris rufus | reverse complement strand
AGTTCTGCAGATGATGATTTCATGATTAACATGGAATATATTAATTATCTCCTTGCAGTCTGTAGTTCAGTTAAAGAAATAGAGAAAACCGGGGCGGCAGCTGTTAGAAGTCAAACTCCTTTTTCTTAATATAAGAGCAGACTGGCTCTTACTGGGGCAGTAGCACGGTCTCCTACAGTTACAGAGTGCTCAGGGAGAACCAGAGTTCAAAAGCATTCTGCAGGGTGCTGGTGTTAGGGTGAGGATATTTGAGTCCTTGACTCCAGTCCTTATCCTTTTACAGGACCAAGGATTTCAAACGTAAGCTTCAAATAGCAATTAAAAATAGCAACTAAAAGCATTCTTTAGGTATTTCATGTTGTACTTGTTCTTTGTCTGTTATACACCTGCCATGGAAAATGTTGGATATGAAAAGTGCAGCAAGTTTTGACAAATGATTTCTTATTTAATTAGAGGTATGTATGGTTGACATACAATACAAGATGGAAGTCAACAGATTGCTCATGGGACATCCTCAGAGTGCCTGTAATAGGGCTAAGCTTGTAGCTCTTTGTCTTACAAGTTTGTGTCTGAGAACTCTCAGACTAAAGATCCCAGAACAATACTTTCATTTCAAATATAGATGTGTGTTCTCTTTCACATCTGTCCTTGCTGTGCTGAATCATGAGGTATTCCTTTCTATTTCAAAAACCCAACAGCTTATGACAAAATTCACTTTTAAACTGTACAGTAGAGGCTGGATGTATTTCATTTTTGCAGCAAAATTTTATAATAAATCGTGTATAACTGATACCTGCATTTGCAGAGCAGAGTCCAACCCCACTCTTTTTGTACATGAAGAGATTTTATATATATATACACACAAATTTATATATATAATTTTTTTTCTTATCTATAAAATGATGGTTTTCTAGTCCATACACTCTTCAAAAAGCAATGTGGGGAGGGATGCTGGTCTCTTAGTGCTTCTGCATTATGATTTACTGACCCTGAAAATAGGGTCAGAAGGAGGTCTCACTGCTAACTGGAAAACTAATCAATATAATTCTACCAAAGGGCTGGTATACACCAAGTAATATAGTCCCCTCCCCCTCAGCAAAAGTCTGTGCCTCATTGTAGAGAATATAAACATCATGTTTTGATACTCATGGAAAACAAAAAAATATCAACCAAACACAAAGGGTTATGCTTTGTGAGGTCTGGGCTATCACCAAGTCATATAACAGTTCTCAAATTTTAATTCTGAGAGGTTTGATTGGTTATGCTTTATGGTTTGGGCTTCATTCCTTGCTAAGAAGTGTAGAATTGTGCCTTCTTTTCCTTCTACACTTAAAAAGAACAACCAATGATGAAAAGATTATTTTCTTCCTCTGCCCCTTCCCTCTCCCCTCCTGTCCCCCCAATATTGCAGTTACACAATGAGAAAAATAAGCCGATCTTACACTACATTAAAAGTCATACTCACAATGATGCCCTGTGCAGCCTGGAGGGATGCCATCATAGAGCAGGGCTGCAATGGATTCTGATCAGGTACTTTTACTGAGAAAGAGAGCAAGACAAAGGGTAAAAGGTCACTGGTGACTAATTTTCTGAAAACCAGCAGCTTGTGTAAGTAATAGAACATTTATTGTATTTCTCTGTCATCCCAGCAATGAGCTAGAAAATCCATAAGAATTCCCAGCACTAGCCTTTATTAAAGTATAGCCCTGGATTAGTTTAATGTCCAATTTAAAGTCACTGCCCACACCTACTTTACTTACTTTTCTTAAAGAGAGCTATTTTCCCCCAATAACCTCCCAATGTAAGTTACCAAGAATATCTTCTCCCTTAATAAAATATAAGGTTTCATTTATTTTATACATATATATGTGCGCATGTGTATGTTGAGGAAAGAGCACTTGAGTGTACAGTAGAGTTATTTTCCCCGTATTGAAATATTAAAGCATAATCACAGCAGGGCAAATACTGCAAAATCCAAGCACAGCCTTCCAAAAAGCAACAGCACAGGAGTTACAAACTCCTTCTACATAGTTTGCACCCTTTCCTTTTGCCCTGTGTAAACATTCATATAGTTTCAAAGTATTCTTTTTCTGAAAGGATGTTCAAAGAGCTTGCCTCTGTTGGGATGAGACAGAAATTGTTAACCTGATTTCCTCAGGTCCATACCCAAGCTACAGGTCTAAGGCTAATCAGTTTGAAAAGAAGGGGAAAATGCCCATTCTCCAACAGGAATTTGACAAGTGCTTGTGATCACTGTGCTCCTTGTCTATAGTGATTTGACTGGAGACCTTGAGTGTCTTGGCAGAGCTGGACACGGCAGTCAGTGTTTTCAGTCCATATACGTGACAGCTGTAAACACTGATATTGGACCTCCAGTGAGATTCTTCATACAGGTTAACCTTATAAAATGTAATTACCCTCTAGACCAGACTAGAACAATAAAATATAGACCCCGTTCTGTGTTCAATGAGTGCTCGTTTGGCAAATTGTCTTCTGATGGCTCAGATTTCAGTCATCTGTGCCTAGATGACCTTCCTGGTGCATCACCTGAATCGTATGTACCTTCCAGAGTGTGCTGTCCCAGCATGGTGTCCAGGTGAGCTACACCTGAGCAGGTGCTACTTTTTCAGTACAGATGACCAAACCCCTTTGCAAACAAGCCCACACCCCTCTTGTGCCTCTAACAATGACTGCTCTGTGGGCAATCCTGAGCTGCTTGGTGAAAGATGCTGCACTGGGGAAAGACTCTCCCATATGAAGCCCACTGTGAGTCTGGAAATGTCTCTCCTCCCACTGGTTAAAGTGCCAGTTTGGATTTGCTCATGTGCTCAGGAACCTTGGAGGGAAGGGGAAGGCCAGAGCCTACCTGAGTACTCCTGACTCTCCAGGCTGCCCTCCTGTTTTAGGCATCAGCAGCTTTCTTCATCCATGGGCAATCACCATTTTTTTGTCTTTTCTGCTCTGTAGAGACCAGGTCACAACAGATTTCCTGTACCTGGTTGTGCTTCCCACTCCTGCCTGAGTTGTAAGAGATCATGGGGCATATTCTACTGGAGGAATAAAAAAGACAAGTAGAAGAAAACTTTCTTCAGATAATTTAAATTCCTGGTCTAAATTCCCTGGCATACCGAGTTCATAATTCATGCTTATGACATCACAGCCAGTTATCACAGCGGGAAAAGACAAGTGTTTACTACGAAAGCTTTCCCATATGGACAAAGTTAATTAGATAGGAATAATATTTTACATTTATTAGCTATAAAGTGTACATTTTGAAATATATCTGAAGCATTCTATTCTAAGTTCACAGATTCTGAATTTAATGATTTTTTTTGGGGTGACAAGCCTATGAAGCTGTGCTTCCATGCCAGCCAGTTACTTGGTGGATGTATGATTATACATGCTTTAAATCAACATGGGCAATACTATTAAAAATCAAATTTACAGCTCTTTAACTCCGCTTTCTGCTATTTGTTTATTTATATAATAAAAAATGTGGTTAAATCTTGTAGTTAGAGCTAAAAAAGCCCAAGAAGTATAATATACAGATAGGCATATGACTGTTTCTGTATAGTCAATATGATGCTGACAATACTCCTGTGCCCAAGAGTGGTTTTCAAATTAGCAAAAAAATGCAGAAACATCAGAAATTTGTAAATTAAAGTAAATTATCAATTTTCAGAAGTGTCACAGCATGGAAAGTAGTTCGATTTTCACCAGAGGAAATCCCTCCAGAGAACACACAATAAAAGAGACAATCTGTTCACCTAACACCAGCAGAATCCAATTGTCTGTTTGGGGCAAGGCTCAGAAAAACGGAACCTGTCAATAGGGTGATTTCAGAAAGGAGGAAATGCCTAACAAGAAAATTTTATTCCTGCCTGTGTCTGATGTTCTATACAAATCACACAATACAATTTCTCTGCACTTAATTTTGATCATGGAAACTTCCAGTTCAGGAGACAGTGCAGTAGTTACTCTGTGTCCTGCCCCTTCAAGTCTCTGCTCTTCAGAGAGCAGGCAAGGTAGAGAATGTGTCCAGGTGCTAAATGGGAGTAAAATTTACAGAGGCAGGAACCCCAGGAGACGTTACCAGCTGGTTGCAATTACCAGGGTTCAAAACCTGAGTTAAAAGAAGTAAGATGGTAGATGGAACTGCACAGGAGGCAACAATAAACTAATGTGGTTTTGGAAGGAGACAGAAAACTAAGTAGATATGGGAGTATTCAAGTGCTGGATATAATCTGGGGCATATTAAATGGAAGAAATAAATCAAGCAATAGCTCTGAGCACATGGTATAGACCTGTGTTTTCCCTTATAATTTGTGAAATGATAGCAATTTTTGACAGAGTTTTTAAGAATCAGCTGGACACATATTGGAGATGAAGAGGTAAATCTGCAAACCCACACCACTGAAAATCTGGAAAGCCTAACAGCATAAGGGCTGAGTTTAAGCAGCTTCAGACCAATACAATGCATCTAGAGATTACTAAGGTTTTACGTATGACAATTCCATTTAAATGTTAGCTAGAAACAAATGGTACTTTTTCATGGAAATGCATGACATGGAAAAATAACGAATGTTAAAAAATTAAAAATAGATAAAAAATATATGTAAATAGCTCATGTTTCAATACCATCAGAATTTGAACAGTGTGCAGAATACCAGTTGGATTTATATGAAATCAGATATAAAACCGAAAAATACAATTATAGCTAAGAAGGAAACACATCCTTTAGTATATTACAGACTATGGCTCTAGTCACAGAGCCTGTATTTCATGTTTATGCCTCCAGACCTCCTAAGCAACTTGCAAGATCTTAAACAATAAAACTGAAATCCTGAGCCTACTAAATGTAATCAGCAAAAGAGTGATATCATGGGATGGGGGAGACTGGAAAAAAGACAGAATAATTTTGCAATGGAAAGTGTGGAAACCTTTTTTAATCACGTAAAGAGAGTTCTTGATTAAATTTTTGATCAAAGCATGTAGAAAAAACAGCTAATAACCCAACAGTTGGGGCATGCATGTAACTTCTGGGAAGGTATTAACCCAAATTTCTCTCTACTGGTTAAGAACACTGGATAAATATTTCTTTGGCTAGAAAAAGATAGACTGATCATAACTAGTGAATTGGGTACTTACCTGGAATGGGACAAAAAAACTTGATCCCATATCTCATACAACCCATATATCTCCAAGGAGCGCTCTAGCCACTAAATTATTGATTTTACTGAATTAACCTGCACATATTGAATTAACCTTACACATATATTCATTTGCTGTCTTAAGCCCCTGCCATCGTACTCACAAACAGGATATTTTTTAAAGTTTCTAGTTTGTTCTGAGAAAAAAAAATCCAATTTGGTCCAAAACATAAAAAGTTCTAAGTGAAAGTAAAAGCATTACAGGAATAGCCAGGAGTTATTATACATGGATTTCTTTCCCAAGTTTTTTAGAAGCAAGAGGTCACCAAGAAGATCATGAGGCCCCTTATGGCTGATGACAAGACTAATTTGTTGACAGAAGATTTAGCATTACTTAAGAATTATATGAATTCTTTTTATCAAAGGGAAAAATGGCTGATAGATACCAGAAACAGATTTATTTCCCTGAGGAGGAAAAAGAAATACTAAAGGAAATCAATATCAGATCAGAACAGGTGATTGAGAAATTTGAATGTTCTAGTTGCAGGAAAAAAAGAAGTTTCCTATGGTTCTTTTTTTCTTTCCTCAAAAAGACTACAATTGTAGTATAAACATTTATCATTTGAAAAATGGAGAATCAAGACTAAAGAAAGTCAGAGAGATTCAGACTAATTGGTTAGATCAGAAGCATTCCCAGATAAATGATATTTCAAAACATTTTGTTAAGATAAACTGGATGGGAGTTGCATTTTTCACTTTTTTATCCACTTCATCCTGTTTTAAAGAAAATAAACCAGACGTGAAGGTGGGAGGTTTTCCCAGTAAAGGAGTTCTTGGCCTTGGCTTGTGATCCACCAAGAACCAGACACTGTCAGCTGAGGAAGAAGCAGGAGCAGTCCTCACAGGCAAGCAAACTGGAAGCAGAGGTAATCTTGCCCTCAGAGCTGATTTGTGGGGTTTTGCTGCATTTGGAAATCAGGCTCATATGTTGTAAGTATTTTCCTGTTTGAGTTCTTCCCCTCCAACAATCTCTTTCAAAGTAATCACAGGCTTTGTGTACGCAGAGCAGGGAGGAGGCAGATATTATTGCAGAAACTTGGGAGAAAAATAAGCTTCTTAAACTTCTGAAGCAACCACTAAGGTTAAGGGTGTTTGTCCTCCAAAACAGTGGAGCATGATTGATAGTATCTTGTTACAGCAGGACAATTCTGCCTGAAACAAAGCTTTCAAAAATCACCACTGTTTAACGTGCTTCTTCTTGTGAGTATTCAATATAAGATAACTTGATCACAAATTTTGAGCACTTCCATCCTACAATGACTCCTCAGAGCTCAGTACTGCTGAAAACTTAGAGATAGCCACCAGGAACCGAGGCCTTTAAAAAGACCAGGTTTTGACATGTTTTTTTACAAGTAGGCTGTCCTCACATCATAGTCTAGGAAATACCCACAGATTTGAGTGAAGAGGCACTTGAGCGCTTTGGCTGTCCCTGGGCTGCAGACAACCCTCCTGTGATGGTGTTGTTCTAAGTACCCGGACTGAGGGATCAGCTGGAATATGGTGTGGCTCTTTTCCTCTCAGCCAATTCACTTGTGCTTCCTTCCCAGGGAAACAAGGGAGGGGTAGTCATATAAGCCTTGTCCAAACAGGGAGATGGAGGCTGGTCAGGGGGCACATCTGGAATGAGATGGCCCACAGAGGTCCCAGGGTGCAGCCAGGCTGTGTCAAAGAGGAAACACCAGAGCACATCGATCAGACAAAGTGCAGCTTTTTTTTCCGACGCATGCTGCTTTGTAGATTTATAACTTCACAAACAATCCTAATAAAAACAGGAATTATTTCCACACTAAGCAGCTCCCCAGCATGAATAAGAAAATGGGAATCAAGATTAGTTACCTAATACCAGCTGGTGTTTCTTCAGTCATTTGGGGGAAACTGAAGAAGAAATATGTAGGCTTCAAGTACAACTATAATAATCTATGGTCTCATTATAATGAGCTGTCACAGAAAGATGGAGAGTATCAAGGTGAACTTCTTCAAATGTTTCAAATAAATTTGGCTTTATTGAGCACTGAGCCCTACCTTAAGATCAAGAAAATGAACCAAGGAGTAATAATTGTAGAATATTGTAGAAATAGCAATTCACTGAGAGATTAATATATAGCCTATAAAGGCACAGTTTACCATTTGAAATTTTTGCAGGGGAACAGCAGAAGAGATGATGAAGATTTCAATAAAGTTACAATGAGGCTGAAAATACTACTGACTTCTTCAATTTGAACTCAGAATAGTTTAAATGAAGTGAGAGGCACCAAGCCTAATGAATCAGAGATACCCCTGAGCCAAAGGCACAAGCCTGGGTATTTAAAGGCAGTTGTGCCTGGAGGCTGTAGAGGAAATGGTCTCAGGGCAATCATTTGTTCACTACAACACAAATGGTCTTTCCAAGCTGCAAAAATTATTCAAGGCAGCAGATGAGGCCTCACAACCCTGTCACCAGGCCTACCAATCACACACATATGTATGTATCTATATCTGCCTCAAGTATGTACTGCTGCTTAAAAAGAAACCTTCTTCTGATTCCAGCTGTTCCTAGTGATTTGAGATTGCATGTTTCTCTGAACTTTTCATGAAGTAACTAAATGACAGTCACACATGCAAATCCTGGATGAAAGCCATCTTTCACATCAACTTACTAGTTAAAAATCATTGTCGTGAGATTTTCCTTAGCTCATGATCCATCTTTGATTCCAAGTTGATTCTAGACAACATGAATGATTTGAGTCTTCAGCTGTTTTGTCTGTAGAGGCTTTTGAAGAAGGTCACAAGAAAGTGACTGGCACTCTTTCTTGTCTACTTCAGACTTCCTTCAAACTCAGTAATGGCTAATGTAGAACTTTTTGGGCTTTCCTTAAAATTGGGGAACAAAAGGGAAAAATAAATTTCTTCCAGGAAAATCCTGTGAAAGGGACTGTGAAATAAAATATCAAACCTCATGTGCTCACTAAAAGTACCTAATCCTGGCAGAGGATCCAAGGACAACAGAAGAAGGATGCTTCTCCTCTTCTAATCCATGGAAAACTGAGAATAACCTGGCTCTCAGATGTCATGACAAACATAGATGAACTCCCTGATTTGTCTTGGGAAGACTCCTTATCCCCTATGCTAATAAACATCAAAATGACACAAGCGTGTCAAGACAGGAAAATTACTTAAAATCTATTGCTTCACTTGTTGTAAAATCAATGCAATTTATAGCTTGCAATAAAGTTTCTCCATCATAACCCCATCTTGTACTTTGCTTCCTTCCTTCTAGTATTCATGAGCAACATGAATGGCTAAGAACCACCTCTGACAAGCAAGTCTTTGCTATTGTGTTGATGCTAACCCAAATGATAATATTGATGGAAACTGGTAGTAAAAGTTCTTGAATCAATGTCTATGTCAAATTTTCTAACCAGAAAGCCATTAATAGCATTATCATCTGCATTTCTTTTCAATGTCAAAATGGCATTCACCTTGTGTCCTGTTGGAGCTCAAATTCGATTTTCAAATTTGAAAAAAACCCAGAGTGTCACTAGGCACCTGGGTGATGGTGTTTCATCAGGGTGGATCATGCCTCACTCTAAGTCTCTTAGATAATTTTCCTTTTTCTTTTCTTAATATAAAAAAAAATCAATGCTGTCATCATTCCTGTCACAAAAATTACCTTAGTGCTATAATCCCAGCATGTCCTTGTGACACTTCGTTGCTTGGCAGTCACAGGTGGGTGCAGTAGCACACAAATATATAACCAGCAATCAGCACTGATACAGCAGAAACATGAAACTGGACATGAGGAGAGAGCTCTGAGAGAGTTGCCAGCAGAAGGAGGGGACCCATGTCCATTTCTCCCTTAGCTTGTGCCTGCAGCTGCATTCACCAGTGGGCATTACAGTGTGTTCTTGCTCACACTTTCTAACATCATGCATACATCTATAGTTAGTTATAAAAGAAGAAAAGCTTAAGCATGTCACACACATATGATTTAATAAGTTAACCATTTAATAAGCTTAGCAGGACTATAAGTCATATCTGGTTTTCCTTATGGAGTATTGTTTTGAATCTGAACTTCAGTCTGTCTGAGTACACCGCTTTGTTTTCTTCTACTGCTAAACGGAGTTGGCCCTTTACCTCTGGATAGAGGAATCACAAACATGGAATGTAGACACTCCTGGGAGCTCTTTCCAGCAGGACACCTTTAGAAGGTCTAGACAACAGAGAGCATTTCCCAAAGGGGTAAGGGCCCATTTGAGCTTCAGTGTACTGCCAGCTACTGCTCCCGGGAAAGAGTTGCGTCAGCAGGAAGGGGTTTTCCCCTTACAGAAGAGACATCTGAAAGACACTTTCACACAAACACAGCCATTCCTTGTAAGCAGCTCGAATCTGAAAATGCCGTCTTTCGCTTAGGAGTGATACCTTGTCCAGTCACTTGCCCAAAGTGATGAGTGGGGCTGTGGATAATACACCCAGATCTCTCCACTTTCTGGCACCACCAGAAAAGATATGCAATTGCCTTTGTTGGTAAAGCCTTTTCTGTGACACCTTACTCAACATGCCCCTCAGCTGCTAGCATTGTGTAGAGCTACATTTTGAAGTAGGAGAGCTTTCTAGTTTTCAGTGTTCCATACATTCCTTTGGGAAATAACTGTAAAGAAGGTATTTACCAGCTATGTGGCTCATAAGAGCTTTCAGAAAATGCAGCACTGAATTCATGCCTCGCTATGTTTTGCCATGCTCAGAGTAAGGAACTGAAGAGGCTCATTACAACAGAAATATTTGGAGGCTTCTGGGAGAACAATTTTCCTTCCTTTGCCTCTCTCTTCTCTCCTGTAGGATGATGGTCACACTGTTGTCCTGATTTGTAAGACTTTTTGAGAGAAATAAGTTAGTGGGGGCAATAGGGGAAGAGGTATATTTTCGTTTTAAGTGACACACTATGAAATAAGTCCAGTGCTGGAGCAAGCAGGGGAAGGCGTTGGATTTATTACCCCTCCTTCCCCTCCTCCCTGCTGCCAACCGAAACAAAAGCAAGAGAAGGGGGAAGGTTAAATGCTGAGAAAGAGTTCGAACACACACACCCAAATCTGGAAAGCATCCACTCTTTTCAGCATCATGCCCTCAGGGTAAACCCTCCTGGCTAGGTGTAAACAAGGCGTCCTATGGAAACCCAGGGCGTGGCTCTGGTGCAGGGATCACTACCTCCCCGTGCGAGGCACCAGGAGCCAAGTACTGTGCACGAAGGCTGGCTCCTGTGACGTGAAAGCAAACACCTGCTATTCATATGTTTGACATCAAACACTGATTTCTCAACCCCTGTGCCACCCAAGAAACAGATGAATCACAAAACTCTCTGTCCTACATGGAAATAAAGCAGTGGTGGAAATCGGGGGTGCAAAATGATGTGTAAAGACTGAAGACCTGTCTTGCCCTTTAACTCATTTTTTAGGAGATGAAGCACAGACTCCCTGCTCATCTCCTGCCTTACTGGCAATATTTTTCCCAGCACAGGAGATTGTGAGGCACTGTGAAGAGCTGTTTTATTTAATCTTTCTTCATCTTAATGCTCTGTTTACTTTTTAATGGTAGTGGGGTGTTTTTTGTATGTGCTCATGCCAGAAGAGCATGGCCACTGAACATGTAATACCCTGTATGCAGAAACGGGCATCATTAGCAGCACTCTTACTATCAGTCCTTGGAGGCTGTTGAGAAGATTTTTTTTTACGGGGCACCTTATCCCATGCACCACAGGAACACTGGGGAAACAGCCAGTCCCAAATCCTGCCAGCATGTTTGGTGAAGAGGGGGAGTGTGCCCATAGCAGTATGAGGGTGACTCATTTTTCTGGATAGCACAAGCAACATGCACCACAATTTGTTTTGTGTTTGTTCTTGCCACCATCTGCAGGTGTCACATCTTCTGCTCCCCAATAGCTTGGTGGATACAGTGTTTTGACTAGTTTGAAAAACGTGTATACTAGAGACAGGGATAAACCTACAGCCAGTGGGAGCTGCAGAAAGCTGGGATGAAGAGCTCCATCACCTTCTGGAGGTATGGAGGTCACTGTGAAATTATTTCATAACCCTGGGTGTTTTCTGGATTTGACTGAGTCCCTGAGTGAGGGAAAGATTTGGGACGTTCTCCTCTGAAAACAAATGTTTATGTGAAATTGTAATGCATAAATTATTTTATGGGTCCAAAATCCTCGAGGGTGCATCACAGAGACCTATAGTATTTCCAGGGGCTTCTCAGATTTACAATTGCTGATAAATGTGTAAAATCCCAAGTAGCTAGAAACTCCCTTGAGAATATCTAAATGTGCAGATGCCACGAAGCAAAAATTATCTGTGCTGATGTAACCATTAACTCATACTCAGAATTTCCCCCTGCAGATGTATCTTTTCTTACCCTATGCTGGCTCCCACAGGTTTGTGGAGATTACACCTACTTTTAATTAATTCAGGCCAGTTTTGATAACTCTTCTCACATGAACATGGAGGATGTGAAGTGCCATGGTTTATGAAAAACTGAAGTGCAACCACAGGTTCTCAATCCATAGGCCCTGAAAGAGAAAAATAAAATCAAAATTGAAGTGGTCTGTGAGGTTGATACAAAGAAATTGCCTAGTCTAATTTTGTTATTTTCTTCAGCAAAAATATTTGAAATCTAAATGAATATTTATGTAGGATTACACTTTGAATAAACTACTCTGAAATTATGAAAATTCTATTCCACTACTTCAGTCAGGAAAGCTTAAATGACAAAGCTGAACTTCCATTACGAATAGGGAGACCTATTTCTTATTGGTCTCATTCCGTCTGATCAGGGTCAGTGAGATAAACATATCCTAATGAGTTGGGAGCTACAAACACAGACCTTTGAAGCTCTTCCCTTGATTATTAAGAGAAAGAGGAACATGCCCAGAAATCTTGCAGGAACAACATTACAGCCCAACCATTTTGACCTGCACCCTCTTGGTGGACCAGTCCCTGGCGAGGGGTGTTTCAAAATGACACTTGATAGCTGCTTCTTGAGCCCGTCACTCGCATCACCATGTCTTCCCCGCTGTGCATCCACCCAGCCCTGCTCCTGGGCACAGAGGCAGCCATGGGAACTCCTGGCCATGGGAGCCAGCTCCACCACTGAGGGATTCTCCTGATGATGTGTTTTCACAGCATGGAACCCATTTCACACCACCCCTCTCCTTCAGGTTTCCCTCCCCCTGGGCCTAAGTAACACTGCTGTGGCACTGACTTCAATAAGTAACTTTTTATTGTGTCTAATCATGTGCAAATGTGTTAAAATTGGTAGATTTTAGCAAACAGTTATGGAACATATTACCGTAAGGCATTTGTTCATGGCGTGACAATGATTGGCCCCATGCCACTTAAATGTTTTATTTAATAATGTGGGAATTTCAGTATGTTTTCCTTTCATTATTTTTAACTTGAAAACAGAAACAGAAAGCCCCTTCTTTAAAGTTAAAACTTTACCGCCTAGAGTCCGTCAAAAGCAATATAAGCATCTGGATTTTAGAAAGGGAGCTTTTGCAGGATGTTAATTTAATATACTGGCATATTTCATGCATACTTTTTATATTTTGTATGCTTGAAGCTATCTCTACAGTGACCACCCAGGAACAACAGACTTTTCAAAACTCAAAACTTACGGGCAAAAGATGATGTTCATGTAATATCGCACATTTCAGGTAATATCTGCCAATCCTGGAAAAAAAATGTTATACAGAACACTTCAGCTGTTCCATGCAATGCATCTATATAAGCCATCAAGTAAAATAAAAGGGCTAACATTACAAACAATCTAACCTTTAGCTCCCAGAGGGTTACACCTCCAAAACAATTAATTTAATAAGGTAGGCTATGAATAGAAACATCTTCAATCTCACATGAGTAACAACTTTACAAGGTAACATCTCAAGCCCACACTTCCTTGGGTAAGATTCCACACTGCATTGTACGTCATGTGAGAGAAATTAATAACCAAGTATGAGCTGCTATTCTAAATTTTAAATTCTAAGTTCATTAAAATAAGGAAAAACGTAGTTGTGTCTTTCCCTAGTTCTCTGGAAAACTTCTGCTGAGATCTTTTGCTGCAGCCCCTCAGCTGGAATAAAAAGCACGCCATCCCTTAATGCCATCAGTACTCATTTCTGGCTGGCTTATGCATTTCAGGAAGAAACACACTTCTTTAGAAACACAGTCTCAAAATACCATGTGTTCAACATGAAGCTGTTCTGTTTGTGCAAGTGATTTGCTCATACATTTTCATAAACCAAGTTTGGAGGCAAAAGGAAAAGCAGCTTTAGGAGGACAGACGTGGGGCTGCTGCTTATACTACAGGTTTATTAGTTCTTTTACCTGACAACTAGAAATTATGCCAGCTCCAGTACAACAGTTTCTGGAGTGAAATAAGGTACCTTTCAAGGATCTTTCACTTTCAGCCATGGAAGCATTAGCTGGAGAGTTGGAGAAAGTGGGAGTATTTTGGAAGCTGAAGAATCAGGAAGTGGAAGGGTTACTTGATTTTTACATTTTTGTTTTATGTTTTAAACCCAATTTGAACTCAAGCACTGAGATTCATCCCACTTGAAATAACACAGTTGAAATAATTGCACTTACTCAGAACTGCTACAGGCACTGATGGACACAATTTAAACTACCTGATGCCTGTGGTGGGCAGATTACCAGCGGGAGGACCACTCACTGCTGGTGCCAGAGTGACTCTTTGACCTTTTATGGAGCACCTGAACAGGCTTTGTTATCTCCTGCTCAATCTGCCAGTAACAGATGACAAACAGAGTAATTTTAAATTAGTTTCAATCATCATCCATACAGTCATGTATCTGAAAAAAAGAGAGAAGAAAAATTCCAAGCACTTTTTTTTCAAATTTTTAGAGTTGTTTATGGTACCCTAAAAAAATTTTCTCCTATGTATTATTTAAAAAAAAACAATTATGTTATCAAATAATATTGGCAACAAAGTGCTGAAGTTTAGGCATCCAGACTCTCTCTAAGCAAATGCTGCATGAACAAGCTGCCAGGAGCCCAACAGCTGCATCTGATTTTCATAAAAGGGAGCAGATTGCTTCAGCTGCCCCCCCATAGGAAGGTGAGGCCCAGGGCTGGCAGGCACAACTCCTGCTGTCCCAGCCATCCCATGCACAAGACAGAGCAACCTTACATCATGTCCCACAGCCCACCAAGCCCCTCTCACATAGAGTGGGAACTCAGCATTTCCCACATATCTGACTAGCTTGGGAGTGAGGCTGTGACAGAAATATGGGCACTTAGCCACTTCCTAATCCATCTATACTCCATGGCTACAATTAGATAGGATGGAATATAGTTATTGACTAACAAAAGCCGTTTTTTATGCACTCTGAGTAGAAAGACTTCCCTAGATGTTAATAGCTCTGCTAGGTATCAGTTTCAAAAGTCTACACAACTCAGGCTGCTCAGGAGGGCAAAATTTGAGGCAAGAACTACAGTGCACATCCTTAAGAGGATTTATTTTTCACCCAAGTCTACAAAGTATTATTTATGATTCCATGACCGCTACCAGTTGCTGATGATATCATACTTGGCTTTTTACATCTTTTCTGCCACCTGAATTCTAACTCTGAGAAATCCTACACTGCAGTAAAAGGCAAAAAGATGTCAAAAAGCATGTGCTATGACTTATCATGCCCCAAACATGCTGAGAACACAGACACTATGTAATGCCTGATAGAGTGCTTTTGCATTGGGATATCAACAGCTTTTCCTTTGTCCGTAGTGCTAAATGAATTGGAAGATCACTGTGCTACAGCTTCTGAGTCAGGAGATCTGTCAGCAGCTCTACGATGGCCATCTGGGGAAAACAAACGCTTGGCCCAAAGTGAGATGACGTAACAGGCAAGGAGCACTGGCAGGGACATGGTGGATTATATTAAAAACCTATCTTATTTGTTAGCTAGCTGTAGATGACAGCATTGGAGTGCACAATAAAATGCATTTATGATGCTCCGTAAATCCCTTGGGTTCACCACACTTGTCTACATTGTGAGCTCATTTATTAGCCAGGAATGAAACAGAAGTCAGTTATGTTTCATTCAAGATTAAAATTGTTAGTTATCTGTATCTCAAATAGTAGCTGCTGCATAGTGCAGAAGTCTGTTAACTATATTTTGCACTTTTTTTTTTTGCACACACCTTTTACATAAATTTCCTTGTACATTTTTTTGGTAAAAGGACATAAACATTTTCCTGACTGTGCTGTAAGATAATGTGCAATATGTATTATTTTAGTTCTACACAGAATAAGAGAAAACCCAAACAGCAATGACAAATGCCAAAACTCAAGTGTCTGTTACCCCAGTTTTATGAAGAACAGAACATTCTTTGTGCTTGACAAGATTTAATCACATTAATAACAGACTAATCTTACTAAAAATAATATAGTCATTACTACAGAATGATGATCAGTTCATGGCTATTCCACAAACATGCAAAGGTCATTTAGTTGCATGTCTTTTGCATACACTATTAGGTCTTTTCTGACCTGTAGCAACAGAATGTGTGAGACATGGATCCCACATGGTGGCTAAAGAAGGATGACCATGTTTAGTTCACTCTCCTGACTTACACTTGGTTAATGGAGATCATAAGCTGGTAAAACCAAAACAAACCAAAACAAAACAAAACAGAACAGAACAGAACAAACCAAACCAAACCAAACCAAACCAAACCAAACCAAACCAAACCCAACCCATTTTGGCCAAATATATAGCACTACAGCAAAATAATATTGATGAGGACACAGTGAAGCAGCAGACCAAAGCGACTGCACCAAAATCACTTTTTCAACATGACACTGAGAAGTTTACATGGTTGTGGCACAACAACAGCCCCTTCTAACTGCAGAGATCTAAAAGGAAAAGGAGACAAAAGCATGGTTCTACTTGTATCTTCACTATTTAAAGAACACTCAAAAATGAACAAGCACTTCAGAGCATATTTACTACGTTCAGTATTGGCCCACTCCCTGTGATATGATAATCTGCACTAAAGGACCTCAGCCAATAGACTTTCATCCTCACAATTTACAGTACATGTGCCACGTCACAAAATCGTAAAGTTGAAATGTAGTCAGACAGGAGATGAATAGGAATCCAGTGTGGGGTTGATTTAGTAATAGAAGTTTGCCATTCAAGTCTGCATTAGTAATCAAGCTTACATTCACTCAAAGGAGGAAAGTATCTTGAATAGATTTCAGAGGATCATCTCTGTCAATCAGGACTTCAATGGAGACGTGGATTTAATTTCCAGCTTTCTCAATTGAAAGGTGAACAGTATTGTTGCTTTAGGTTTTAAC
>VZRZ01006183.1:436138-714425 GCA_013398175.1 Climacteris rufus | reverse complement strand
GGACCAAACCTATAAAAGTGTGGAGAACTCGTGACTCGTTGTCCATTTTAGGTGATGCCCCAAGGAGGGGCCTTTGTCTGCCCCAAATCTACCTTTGAAGGCCCTTCAAACAAATACCCACCTTTTATTCCCTTACTCCGGCCTGGCCTCAGTTTTTGGGCTAACCTTTTAGGCATCAGTATGGTGTGTTCTGAAAACTAAATGTCAATGATTGAAGATATTTATTACTTGTGAGCTTGTTTTTGGACTCAATTTTGGGCTTTTTTTTTTTGTACATTTAAAAATGATTCACTGAAAACCAAGCATTTCCATAGCTCTATTATTCAAAGTTACCAGTTACCACAGTTTTCAAGCACCTTCCTTTAAGGAATGGCAAAATCCAGGTAATAATTAGGAGCCACAAATTCACCAAAAATTCTGGATGCATGAATTATCTTAAAATAAGCAAAAAACCAAACTCAAAGCAAGTGAAGCAGCAAATGAAGCAGCTCTGGATCCTGGCTTCCAGCCAAAACTTTATTCTATGAGACTACATACTTGGACCAGATCATGCTCTTCTGTGCAAATTCTTAAAAATCAAAAGTTAATTTTTAAATTTTTTCCTTTTTGTAAGGGCTAGAGAAAATAAAGGTTAGTTGCAATACCACAGTACAGAGATATTGTATGTAGTTAAAATATGCAAGGTGTCAGAGACAAACTAAAAGATGCCATCTCCCAATGTTTGCAGAGCAGATGCAGGAAGAACTATGTCTCTATCTCAACTTAAAATTAACTTCCATTAAAAAAAAAAAAACAAATAAAATCAAACACAAACCCCACAACCTGCTTTGCAAACAATATGAAATAGAATGAAATTATTTCTTTGGAAAAACTGTGCTATTATTCAGAAAGCTAAATTGTTTTAAGGACTATCTGAAGCTACGCATAGATATGATTTCAGCTGTGTTCTTTAATCAGAAATTAATCAGGAAAAAGGAGGAAACCTTTTAACATTAAAACTTCAGGTAGTGTTTGATAAACTTACACATTTCCATCTGAATGTTCAAATGGCAAGTGGTAGCTCTAAATGGCATGGAAGCATTGCCATTTTACATGGGTTGCTGTACAGTGATAAAAAGAAGATGTGGCAGCTGCAAAATTTTGCACTCTTGGTGTAGTATTTTACAACTTTCATATAGCTGCATAGAGGAAACAAAAGAAATAGTACAAAAATCATAGTTGAAAGGTGGAAAGATTTTTTTAAAGTATGTATTTTGTGTTTGCTTGTGTTACTTAAAATGTTCCCATTGCTCTTAGTAGTAAATAATTCCTATATTCCTGCAAAGCAGGTAATTTTCCTATGATTTCAGAGAAGGCAGGAGAGTTTAATGCTCGGGTCTGGGACCCAAACTAGCAGGGTTTTGCTGCCATTTCAAAGCTGTGTCCTTAAACCAGTCATTTTTTTCTCTCATTTTACAAGCCCATTCTTTTCCCTTTGATTGTAACTTCTTGACCATTTATGGTGCTTTATTCGTCCATGAACAGCTGTCAGTTTGCCTGCATTCCTTCCCTCCCATCACTGGGATCATTGGAGGTTTTCTTCCTAATTGCACCTAATTGGCTGTTTAAAATGTATAATCCGCTTCAGAAGATTACTGTAGCAGAGGCTTCCAGGAAATGTGTGCTCTTGTGGTATCCAAGGCCCTTGGCATGAAAGCTTGGGGCTTTCTACCCTATTCCCCCCACCATATCAACAGAGACATTTGGAAGAAAGCACAGGCAGCTTCCAAAATTCTTTTAAAGCATTGCATTTCCTTCAGGAAACAACAGTGGCTGAAGGGATGCAGTATAGATTTGGACTGAAGCTTTGGACGAGGTGATGTAATATAGCAACAAGCTGGATTAACAGACATATTAAATTACTGAACTTCTTTCTAAACCATTCACAATGTGCATAATTTAAACAAATTTATCAAAAATAGAAATAAAATTAGTATTTACATGAAACTGCATATCTACCCATCAGTGCTTTTTCTTACCCAAAGACTGAAAGATATGACACTACAATCTACTGAAGTTCTTAATCAACGAAGAGAAAGAGAAAAGGTGAGGAGAAAAGAGAGAAAGAGAATTACAGAAGAATTAACATTCCTAACCTGCTAAAGACCCAATAGCCACTGTTGGAAAAGGGATATCTTCTATAATAACCACATTTATTATGCATTACTAGTAAAATCCTGACAGGTTTATCAAGTCATTATACAGAAACCCTACCAGCAGTGCATGCTCACATACCAAAAGCCCACAATCTAAAATTACATGTTTGGGCATTCATTGGATAAGAATATTCCAGGGGAGAAGATGGGTGAAAAAAAAAGAGAAGGATAAAAAGAAGGAATCTCCTAATAACATGAGAAGAATCAGGCATATCTGAAACTTTTGAGAACTGCATTATTTCCATCATCACTATCTTGACATTAGTCTATAAGCTCCCTGAAAATACCTTGGAAAAAGGATACCTCAAAACCCCCGATCTTATGAAATGACAATTTTTAATTGCCTAAACCAACATTCTCTTCCACTCTTTCTCTCTTTACAAAAGATTCTAACAGACTTGAAGACCTCAGGACAGAAACAGGCCAGTTGTATGAAACACAGAGTCTTTAAACACAAATTAGTTTAAAATTTAACCGAAACAATGCAAGTTTTTAAACTGATTTCTGCAGCACTGGGTGTTCTGATGAACCAGAAACAACATGGATGGAAGTGAGGGTGGTTTTTTTGGAGGAAAGGTTATGATGACACTTAAGAGCGACACCTGGTTTACCCAGGAATAAGTGCCAATAAACACCTTCAGATGGAGAATTGATCATAGGCCTTTGCAATCATGCTGGAGACATGTGAAATTTATTGTAGGCCTCCCTGTTATTTACCTCACTACAAGAAGCATAGTGCTAAAAAGCAAGAACAAACAAACAAACCAACCCACCAGCTTGTGAGGATGTCAAACAAACTGAAGCAGGACACGAAGGCGGTGAGACCCCAGTCAGCATCATCACACAGTCATCATGGTAGAGACAGTGGTCCAGGCTCACAGCTCACAATCCCACTTTGTGTCCATGTCAGTGGAGACCTGGGAACATTATCTCCCATCTTTTGTTCCTTATTTATTTGATTAGTACTGGAACAGTGAAGAACAAAAGCAAAGCAAACTAGGTCTCCTGCAGATTTTACTAATATAGTGTGGGTGGATGACATTTCCAGGTCACAGAATCCAACTTAGGCAGGTCCATAATTAATTTAATTGCTGAATTTGCCCAAACTTTTCCCAGGTGTTGCACTCAGCAGCAACAGCCCATACTGTAGCTACAAGTAGAAAATCACATAGATATGTTCTAAAAATGAAGTCCTAGGGGAGTGAATAAACTGACTTGAAACAGAGTCATCTGTACTTCTCAGAAAGTTTCTAAGTAGTGTCAGAAGCAGGGAATTTTTTTTCACATTGGGTCTGTTATAAGCAAAGAAAAAGTTTTAATACAGTAAAAAAAATGAACAAGTGTCCTGGTTTCAGCTGGGATAGAGTTAATTTTCTCCCTAGTATCTGGTACAGCACTGTGGTTTGGATTTAGCATGAGAATAATTTTGATAACACACTGATGTTTTAGTTGTTTCTGAGCAGTGATGGACTAAACCAAGAACTTTTCAGCTTCTCATACTGCCCTGTCAGCTGAGGGTGTACAAAAAGTTGGGAGGGGATACAGCCGAGACAGCTGACCCACCTGACCCAAGGGGTATTCACCATACCATACGGCATCACGCTTAATAATAAACTGCGGGGAGTTGGTTGAGATGTGCCAATTGCTGCTTGGGGACAGACTGGGCACTGGTCAGCAGGTGGTTACCAATTGCATTGTGAATCACTTATCTTGTACATCCTTTTGTAATTATTGTAATTTTTCCTTCCTTTTCCATCCTATTAACCTATTTTTATCTCAATCTATGAATTTTACCTCCAAAATGGAGGTATCAGATTTGTAACTTAAAAACTGCCAACTTTTCTATTATTCAAAAAAGAAGCTTAAATTTTCACCTAAATATGTCTGGTTTTTCTAGGGTTAGAACTAGTCAATAGTTTATCAATTCACTTTACCTATGCCATCTGAACAAACAAGACTAGAGAGCTGTTTTAACAGTCTCTCCTTAAAGCAATTCCCTAAAGAAATCTGAACAGGTGGAAAAGAAATTTGATGCTTCTAAATACTTTTTTTTTTTTTAAATAAAGAACTTGCTGCATGCTAGGACAGAGATTTTTGACTGGATTGAAAAATGATCCACAAGGAAGGTTCAGATATTGAGCCTTGATAGATAGTCATAATAACTCTAATAAAGCAGCTGTTGTTGGCACTACCAAAGTTTACATATCAATTTATGACAGTGTGATGTTTCAGTATAGTATTGCTTAGTAGCAATTAGTTTTATTTGGAGTGATTAGGTGTTCAGTTACTTACAGAGGCCTGTTGTGTTATGAACCAGAGTTTGTTTGCAAATTTCTCCTTTGAAAAGCCTTTGTGTATTACAGATACACCTCACAATCCAAAATCCAGAGGAAAAAATATTATGAAAGCAATACAAATTGTCAGACAGACTAAAATGAATGATATAAGGCTAAGTTATCTAAAAACAAATCACCCAAATGTCAGTGCTCTGCCCACTAACCAGAGAGGAATAGGTTTCAGCCAGAGCTGCAGTGCTGGTGCAGCTCCACCGGAAAGCATTTCTGGGGCATATGCGAAGAGAAGTCAGGGACAGGTACACAAATATAAGGTCACTCCTCTTTTCCCATGCACAGACTCCTTGTAACCTGACATCCTGATCTGTTGGGAGAAAAATCATGTGCCCATCCACATAAGGCTGTTTGTGCAAACAGACCAAACGCTTGGCTTGTGGGGATGGCAAGATACAAGAGGGTCTGCTTGTGCAATGGATCCTGACCACCACTCCAGGCCAGATCCTGCCCAAAAACCCCTCAGCACCACAGCAGTAGCATTGCAATAATGTTGCAAGAGGGCTGCACATTTTTCTGCAGAGAACTCTAAACCTTATATAAAACCCATTTCTCCAAGAAAGGGAGTGTTTTAATTGTCCCATTAATAAAATGTTAAATATCAATTGGTCAGATGCCAATGATGCTGAAAGAAATGTAAATACAAACTGTTAAAATTTTAATATCCCAGTGACCATAAGATACTTTACCAGTTATACACACACATTTTGACAGAACTGCATCTGCCTCTAGAGCAGAGGCCCTTCCCTTACTTAAACAAGGTATGAATTAATAAGATCAACTTGGTGCTACTCTGGTAGTATTTGCCCTTGCATAACACTCATGGACAGTATACAGCATGTGATATACTCTACCACTCTGCATGTTAATTCCAGGTCACAGTTTAATTAGTCCATGCATAATATATTTGAGAGATCTCAGTTTCTGATGTAGTTGTTTTTATGTTGGGTGTTTAATTCAAGAATCATTTCCCCAATCTCTGTTCAGGGCAGGAGAAGACCATTTTAGCCCTAGCAAAAGCACAGCAGACTTTGGAAATCCCTTGCCAGTGATGAGAAGCAGCAGTAACATGGTCATCCACCTTACACTCCCTTCTCCTCAAATCACTCTCTTCAGATTCAGACAGTCTGTCTTGTGTGACTACATATAGACACTGATCTCTAGTGATGTTGGCTATTTCTTTTCCAGTGTTTAAAGTAAAAATTGTTTCCAACACAAACTTTGGACCACAGATGAAGAGTGACTGATTAATTTGCCATGAAAGTAAAACCTTGTGTATTACACAGAAGATTGTAAGCACTAACACTGAAGCTTTAAAATGTTTTACAGATAATATTTTCACGAGGTAATCTGTAAAGTCCTCTGAATGAGCCACAAAATGCTCACAAATATTAAAATAGTATTTTACTGGTATTCCTTCAGTAATTTGTATATTTATAAATATTATTTTTATATATAATATTGTATATATATAAAAAATGGACTCCTGACTCTGTAGCAATTAGAATTAAGATTTTAAATTATTCAAAGTACTATTAGTTGGTCTTAAAAACAAGAAGCTGTTTATAGTAATGAAATATTAAATAGTCACTAATAAACATACCTGTAATACTGTGATACATTTGTATCAATGTTTCTAATAATCAATGAATTATTGATTAGATTAAAGTAATATAAACAGCATAGATTAAGTATAATCAAAGATATAATGAAACCAAAAATCTGAAGAGGATGAGAGGATGACATCAAAAAGAGAAGTGTATCCATATAATTATTCAACACCAAATCTTAATCCAATGAATAAAAGCACTAAGGGTTTAAAGTAATTTGGCTAGCACACAAAAATCACTTTGCTATGATAATCACACTCTCAGACTAATTGCACATCTGATTCTACAATAAACTCACAGCTTAAAATATTAAGCAGAGGGTTAAGACACTGATGCCGAGGGTGATAAGACACAATTATGTGTTTGTTGTGTTTTAGAAAGGGTTGTTTTAAACATCAATGCTCACTTGATCTACCGCAATCCAAGAGTCAGACTGAGCATGTTCATTGGACAAACACTCTTTTTCTGATCGCACTACAATTTGCATAATGTCATACTTGATAGGGTCGTAGGTGAAGAAAGAAACAGAACAATTACTTGATATAATATATCAAGTATATAACATACCTTGGGCTCATTTCATTTCTTTAATATTAAGTTAGTCATCACTACTTTTCTGCATTTTTGTGGTCATTGGTGGTGTTTTGTTCTCAGACAATGTTGCTCTCAACATAGCCTCTGCCTTGAAGAGGTCTGCAGAAAAAAAAACAAGACATCTAGGTTTTTGAAGATGTTCTATCCTTCCTCATGATAATAAGTTGCCTCTGAGGACACACTTTAAATCATGTATCTGTAATTACAAACTATATCTTTGCTTTGCTGTTTTCAGACCCTTCCATACTGCCTTTATTCCAAGTGAGTACCACCTGTTTCCAATAGCAAAATACCTTATTAGTCAATTGCTATCTATTAACCTTCAGCAACCACACACTGCATTACGAAAGGATTATCAATGTAGATCAGATCACAGTCCATCACAGGGAGGGAATTAGGTGTATACATAATCAAAGTCCATTACACCATATACTTCATGCAAATTACTGCAGCAGGGCAGCATCAGTGTTTTCACTATATCTCAAAAGCCCTTGGTGCATGCTAATACTTGTTGGAGCTTCTCATGCAAAGAAGGGACCTAGAAGTACTTAGTAATCTAAGACCCCTGGTATTAGAATGTAACTGAGTTTTATTCTCCTGCCTTTCATCCACACTTCATATCAGGATAAATGCATTTCTTCTAGCCAAAGAGAAATAGTCCAATTTGTTAATGAAAATTATTTACATTAACTCAAAAAAAATTATGAACTTGAGATCACAGTGTTATTTTGCTACAGAAATTAATCCAAATTTGCATCACATACAAAGCATGAAGAATTCTCAGGTTTCTCCTTAATTCCCATGTTTTCTTCGTATTCAGAGGCCACATTTTCTTTTTGTTCCAGGGTTTGGCAGGTCAACAAATAGGACTGAGTTGGTGGGCCATTCGAATTCCAGTGCCATAACGAACATTCTGCAGCAGTGGTGTCAGCTGACAATTAAAAACATAAAAACTTACTCTAGAGAACTGGCAAGGGATGCACTCCGTGATCTGACACTCCTTCATTTCTAAAATGCTGCCTCGGCTCTTAAGCTACATGATCCCTGTTAACACCAATACAAATTGAGAAGCTGAACTCAGATGTAATGATTGCAAGCTCTTAGAGATCACAGCCCTGCTACTAGACACAAAACTGAATGGACTACAGAAACAAGTCATAGCAAAAATGTTATTAACTGTTCCCAGTAGTAACTGCTTTGAGATACAGATTAACCTCAATACGTTCTCTCTCTCTGAACCCTTGTGACAAAACAACGTACATGTGAAAAATAATTCTTTTTCTTCAGCTAAAGATTTTTGTGTCTTCCATTGTATTTTCTTAGTCTGTTTCACTCCTGACATTGCCAGGTTTCCCCAAATATTTGTAGTGTTGGCTGATCTAAAGAAAAGTGAAAATCAAATGTGGTAGCCTAAGGAGCAATTTTAAAGTAACAAGTTTTCTGTACTAATGAAGTTGCTGTTTATGTGACACAGAGCCACTGAAACCAGTGTGGCCTAGCTCTGTCCATTCGACAAATCTTACTGTGTTTTGAGGCAATAGCATCTGCTTATATGAGAATTGCTCTTTTAAAGAGCCATGATCCGGGGACATATCCAAGATTAACTTCCCTCCAGGATTATGATTTGGGCATCTTAGATTGAAAGTGTGACTATGTTCTCACATGTACTATCGTCTCTTCATTGGAAAAAAACAAACTGCATCACTGGACCTGATCCTGGCAGAAATAAGGCTAACATATTTTTCCATCCCACCACACACATGTGGCTTCTGCAATTGTAATTCATGTGCAAGTGTGCAAGTATATGGAGACAGATGAACCACATTATCACAGCTACCCCATTGTCTACAACCCAGATAAACATAAGCCAGCAAGAGGAAAAAATCAGCAAGAGGAAAAGAATACTGTGTTCCTTAGGAAAATGTTTCTTAATTTCATTTTATTGAGACATTTTTGCTTCTGAAGGAAGAAGCAAAAGTGCAATTAGAGGAAAAGACATAACAGGAATGTCATTTGTATGGTTAAGAGGAGACAATGTAGTGCTATGTATTTAATCTTACGCTGTCTTTCTGGTATAGCACAAAAGAGAAATTGAAATTTTTGTAAAACATACACATGCTGATATTGAATCACTGCTTAATTGATAGTGGAGTTCTAAGTTGCCTCATCATCTGCTTTCTTTTCCTATAAGGTTTGCAATATGTCTTACTAACAGGAGCTGGAGCAATAAGATTAAAGAAATGCAATGACAACTCTTGACAGTGGATTTTGGCTTGTAATTTCAAACCACTTAGTACAGGGAAAGTACCCCAAAATATATTTTTCACACTTTCTGCTTTTTGCATCTTTGTTCTTTCATCCTGGGAACCTCCCTCTTTGTCCTGGTCCTTTCAGTGAGTGGTTGAACGGAGGCTGGCAGTTGTAAGCATTCTGACATGCATGGTATTTTCTCATGACAGTGCTGAACACATTTGTGCCAGTAAAAGTGCTGCATGCGTGCATAAGTGTAAACAAAACTGTGGGGAATGCAACATACATTTTGGAGGCTACCATTTAACAGAAGTATTTCCCATGCCCCAGCTGATGTGCCTGTGGTCCATAACTCTGTCCACCAAGAACCAGCACAGAGATGTTCTTGCTGCTGAAGTCAAAGACAAAATTCCCCCCTGTATTGGAGGTGCCAGTTTAAAGCTCAAAATCCAGGTCTACTTAATTAGATTGCCATTTGACAACTGCCAAAATCATTTTTCCAGACCTTCATTCCCAATTTAAACCACTATAAATGAAGGAAGAGATATGTACTCACTCAGCCACTTGGTTAAAAGCTAGCCACAGTAGACCTACAAAAACAGATGACTAATAATGAAGCATTTGACGTATGTAAAATCAATTCAAATGCCAGGAAGTGTCATATATACAAGGTATGCACAACTAGCCTTCAATCTGCAAAGAAACTGTGCAGAAAACAACATTTTGTTCAAAATCCCAACGTGATGCACTTCTCATTGTCTTCACACGAGTACTTTGGTATTTATATCCCAAAGGCGTGAATGACAACAGAACATATAAAGAAGCCTGTAAAATAATCCTGTTAGAAGCTCTGAAGATAAATCTCAGAATATGCAATGCTCTAGCACATTGTTCAGTCATACAGACATTAATACTTTTTTCCAGTATTAAAGCTGCTAACTTACTTTGGACATACCCTTTTTCTATAATCTGTCCCCATTAAATTATTTCCCTAGTCCCTTGCTCAGAGCATTCATCTCTCTATTACTCATAATTATTTCAATGTGCTCCCTTTTTGCCCTTTTCTTTCCACTAAGACAGCTATAATTATGAAGCTGTTTCTTGCCCTACACATCTTTGCATCACTTAGAGCAGTAGACCTCCATCAGGCTCTCTTGTTAATCTTACCCATAATGACAGATCTTGTAATATTATGGAATCAAATCCATTTTACAGCTCCAGAGTTAGTTGTAACAGTGACAACTCCTGTGAGATGAGATTAATACACTTTTTACAAAACATGTAGAGCATTTGATCTGATAAGGTTTTCTGGTAGTTTTAATGTTCTCCACATTTTGATTTTTTCTTTTTTATAATGACTGTATTCCAGACAGAGGTGCAAAAACTGTTAGGTTTTGTATTGATGCCTGAGGAAAACTATTTCCCTGCACTATCTCTTTTTTTTATTTTTCTTGTCCAATTTCTTTTAACTACTCACAGGCTTCAAGAGTCATTGCGAAGGTTTCTGTTTTAATTCTTTTAAAGTCTGGTCTACAACATGAAATTCCTTTTATAGATTTCCTGACAGCTTAATGACCTGGATTTCTAAAAATGTTTTTTTCTTTATTAGCTATGCTGAAAAGAAAACCAACAACAGCACTGCTTCTAACAGAGAAACAAATGAAAAATCCCACCCCACCTAAATGGGGATTGGACATAAAAAATTTCTTAAGTCTGAGTTTAAAATGCTTGTTTGCAGTGGCAGGCAGCTTTAGGAAGCAATTATATGTAACTTAAGTACATTGAAATTGCCACTGTGACTTACATTTATGGGGTGTGATAGGAATAAAAGGCCAGTCTGGATTCTGAGCAGAGTCATTCTAGGCAGCACATCTGAATCTCTCTGAACTCTGGGGGAATTAGATGTGGGCTGAATTTGTGGCTTTGGTTCATCTCCACAAGGTTTCACAAACACACGATATCAAACCAAATTTCCTCAGAAATTGGAGTTGCTCTCATCTACCTCTGAACTTCATGGAGGCAGTCAGTGAATAAGGTTCAACAGGTGGTTTACTGAAGTTCAGTGAAGAATTTTAAAATTAGGAAACAGCATCCTAGAGGTAAAAAAAAAATGCTTATGGTTGCACAAGAAAGAAAGTCTGTGGTTTATGCAGGGCAGAGTGCATGTCAGCATTACAAGCAGGTGTGAGAAAATTCATTTTATATATCATACTTTCTTTTACTGAAATCCTTCTGTGAGCATTTTTTTTGTATTTCATAATCTGAACTAACAAGATCCAGAGACTCTTAGCTTTACTGGAACTTTTCATAGCTGTTGTATTTGAAAACATCAGTGTTAGTGCACTGATGCAAGCAATCCTTTTGATTCTGTTTCCTAGGTCAGTTCTCTCAATCAGCATAATAATATCATCAGACTGGCTATTATTCATCCTGAGAAAATCCTATTGATTTCACTGGGGTAGTGTTAGACTTTGAACATTTACAGATGCTGGATTATAGTCCTGGCAGCTTCTTATGGATCTTTTCCATCCTCCTCTAGTTTCAGCTCTCCATGGAGCTTTCCTCAGCAGACCCACATCCTCTATAAGGGTTTCACCCAGAGGTCTTCTCTCTACCCATTAGACTCCAAGGACCCTTTGGGATGGGAATGAGGCCAAAAGGCAATCAAAGGTTGTTCTATCATCTATTACTTGAAATTGTGCCTTGTTATGTTGAAGAGTCAATTGGCTGTCAGATATGCAATTAAAACAACCTATGTTGTGTCTCATTAAATCAGATACGAAGCAAAGAATAGTTTATTTTTAAGACAAAAATTATCCTTGTCTCAAAAACACCTGAGCAGTTGCCATGAATAAAATTTATCCTCATGCTATCTTTGATAAGGTTTCCAAACTATTATGTGTTCTTTGAGTCATTGACTTTTATAAGAGCTGAGTGGCTGAATCCTTAGAAATTTGGGGTAACAGAAAATGCATGTCTCTATGAAAGCATAGTATTCCATGTATTTTAATTGTTCTATTAGCACTTTTTCATCAAGACAATGCCAGAACACAGGAATAAAGAAGGTAATCCCTCAGAGGAGAGAAGGACAATTCCTTGTACAGCTGCAACACAAACAGTACAGAAGCAGTCAAAGCTGTTCAGCTGTCAGCACATTTGACTAATGACTGCAAAGATGGAAACTGATATAAGAACAGAACATTCATGAATTTCAGAATTATCACAAATTTCATAGGATCCAATTAATAGAATACTCAAGGTCTCACTTTAACAAAATATCTGAATTTTCCTTGAAGACAATTCCATATTTATTTGAAAAAGTTTGTGTTTCCACTGATTTCAGGCTCCAGCAGATATAAGACCTACTAAAGAAGAAGGTATCAAGACACTGGGAATACCAGTGGAATATCAGAAAAGTGTGGAAGAAAAACAATAATATAATTTAAGGTAAAAATAATAATAAAACCAGTATTGAAAAGATAGATCTGCACTATCCTTCCCTCAATATTTTAATTATTGCTAAAAGAAAAATGGTGGTGAGAAGATACCTACAAATCTCTTGTGCCTCCCAGGTATTTCAAGTAGTGTCTAGTTATAGGCTTAACAAGCCCCAGCTGACTGAGAAGGACTGAAAACACATAACACAGCTACAGCAAGTAATTAAAAATTCTTAACCACGCTTGTATGACCCATTTTTTTGTTGTTGTTGTGGATGTTTGTTTTAAACTTTTTCACTACTTAATTGCAAAGACACATATTCTCGAGCCAGGAAATCTGGCAGGTCTGAAACGGTCCAACTGGTCAAAGAGGTCTCAATGAGACTGTACATTTCAAGTCTTATTATAACCCATATCTATTTCAGTATTATCTGGATTTTGCTGTTAATGAAAATCTGCTATAACAGGCAACTTCTCAGGAAATAAACATAAAACAAAAACATGGATCTGAGAGGGAGCCACAGCTTATGGAGCATGGCAACATGAGGTTTGAGCACCATATCCCAGGAGGGAGGGAATCAGCCTCCCCAAGCCCTCATCTGCCTCCTACATTGTTTCAGGGACAATGCAATAACACCCTGATCCTTACCCTTAGAATATTGTAATGTTGCCATCTAGCCCTCAAGGATTAATAAAGACTAATTTGGCTCCTGCTGTGCCCAGAGGGGCACATGGTTGTTCCTGATGTGCTCACTTAATGCCATGAACTAGAATTCATGTCACCTGCACCTTGCAGCTCCTCACTGGTTCCAGGGGAGATGCAGCAGCAGAATGCAAGACCTGTTGCTGTCTTCCCACCAGAGACTATCCAAAAGACACTTGGGATTTTCTCATCCATCGGAAGAGGCAGAAATTGACACTTTTGGAGGCTTTTTGCTTCACTTACAGGAATCCTCAATCTGATAGTCACATTGAGAGAGCTGTAAATACATGATATAATATTCTGGTATTTCTGTGGGTGACTCAAGTCTCACTAATGCTACAATGGACTTTGTTATCTGCTGGTGGTTACTGCAAGTGTCGTGTAAAACAGTGCTCAAGTCACTTGGGTCACTGCTTTTTTCCATTTTGGGCTTTAGCTAGCCTATCAAGCAAAATGTTTATGTGAGGCCTCTGGGCAAGTAAAATCGACCATTTTGTGGTAAATCTGTGGAGAATTACATCTAGGATAGACCCAGTACTTTGGTGAGCTTTCAACAGGATGGACTAAGTTAAATACATGGGCCACCTGCAGATGGGGATCAGTGACAGAGCTTTCCATCTGGAGACCACAGCTTTCTAGCGTGCCCAGTGCATGTGGCCACAGGAGTTTCCCGGGATTCCTGTTTTGCAGAGCAGGGCAGGAGTTTTGTAGGTCTTGAAATGAATGCAGCAAAATAAGAAAGATTGGTAGCATTATTTCAAATCGTTGGTGGGCTGGTACTGATAATCTCACGAAGCTGAAGCAGTGCCTTCCAGGTGGAGGCTTGGGCTAAAAAGCTGTTCAAGGATAGGGTATTATCTAAGGAATTGGGAAAACATGGTGTTATACAAGTGCTCTCAAATCCCAGGTGCAACTCATAAAGATTTTTTTTTAATTTTTAAATAATAAGCATAATTTGAAAATTGGAGGGCCCTGATTCCCACTGTTGTTGCAGGTTAACATTGCGATTTCATGAAAGACAATTACAAGACAAAACTCTGCCTCCCAAGCTGTTTTGGACTGGAAAGAGTGAAAATATTAATCTTGTGTTTCTGCTCTTGCTTGTGAACAGTGAAAGATGCCTTTGCCCCTCCAGCCCAAATGTGTAGTGCCCATCTACAGTGAGGTTGGCTGAGAGTCATAGAAGGGTTAAATCTGTGTGAAACTCCTCAGCATACTCCTGATAGCCTTTCCAAAATGTGTTTCACTTCTGTATGTTTCTAGTCCTACTGAAATCAAAAAGCTCTTAAACTCCATTAGAAAGACAAACTCAGTGAGAAACCCAGCTCAGTTTTAAGGCTGGGGATTTAGCCAGACATTCAGATGAGCTTAATTCAATTTATAGTGCATGTAATTTAGTCATCATATTTCTTCCTCTTTATCTCATTCTTATATGTCAAGAAAAATGTACAAGACACACAGGTAGACTCTAATGATGTGTTCCTCTTGTCTTCAACCTCTGCTAGTAGGGATGGCATCTCTCACAAGCTATGGCTCTGTTTAGTGTGTTCATGAGTTTCTTGTGTACCCTTGGTAAATCACTGCGTTATTTACAACCTTATACAACTTGGGTTTCTTAAATGCAAATGTCTTAGTAAACTATGCATTTGTCACCATCTAGCCTCAGAGTAATCTTCAGATTACAAGAGAAATGAAAAACCAGGAAACAAACTATCCCTCATTTGCTAATAACAGGCCTTTCACTGCTAAGATTTTAACTTTTAATTAGGCAAGAAATAAAGATATGAGAGTCAGACAGACTATAAAAATGTGATTACTTTTTAAAATTACTGCTATCAAGCAAATTAGACACAGCACAGAATAGCAGCAGATCAATAGCAACAGTAAAACTAAAAAGATTTTGCTGATCGTGTGTGTCTTTGGATGCAAACTGTAAAAGAGGTCCCCACAGGCTTTCCAATGATAACCTAGAAAAGAATGAGACACAAAGGGTATCGAGCTCAAAGATGCTTCAATTTCCCTAGGTAGTGAGCACTCGTCCTATCAAGCCTCCTATTAGTCACAAACTCATACAACCAAGAACTCCCAGGCCTCTTGAGATCTCCTGTCATCTTGAAAAAGGTAATACCAATGAGAGGCACTAGTTCCTCTTGAAGCATATTCAGTTTATTGTTTTTCAATGGCTCAAGCAATTTATGATGGTGATGCTGCCAAGACACATAAATAAGTTTGCACATCCACTCTTCAGCAAAGGTCTGGAGGCTCACTGCAAATTAGTTAACTCAGAAAATCAAAACAATAAGTGGGCAGAAACATTTAAAAATCACAAGATTTTGCCACAGAACAACAACAACAACAAAAAAATACTCTTTTATTTTTATACTTTAAAACTTATTGGCTGACTTACCATAGCAATGGCTCATTTATAAATGTTTAGCATGATATTTCAAAAATAATTATAATTTTGCTGCATCCAACTTTGCTACTTCTAGTTCTTTCTGAAAATGCTGAATGATAAAGCCATGTTTTGTAAAAATGTCTATTCTTCACTACTGAATACCACCGAGGTTTGTTTTTGAAAAGTGGAAAATGTTGCTTCGAGATACCTGAAAATAAGTTTTCCATTTTTCTTTTACTCACTATACACTCTACCCAAAATAATGCCAACAGAGAAAACACCTGTTTAGCTAGCCAATGCAGTTAATACTTTTTCAGGAGCTATGTTTACATGTTTGCATATGTATACAATTTAGGCTTTATGCAAACCACAACAATAGGTTTGTCTTAGAGTAAGTTAAGTACACACAACACAAAATACCCTCTGTCAATATGTTTGCTTATCAGGAAAGTAATAAACAGGCTTAGGAAATCTTTCAGATAGGATATTAACTGCAATTAAGACTGAATTAGTTCTATGGTTTACTGTCAGAAACTGCACAAACAGCACCATCAGTTTAGGGTGTTGCATGGAAATGTTGTGCAGCCTTCAGGTTATTCTGTGAAGGTTGGAAGGAAGAAATAAGGTTGATATTCATCATCATATAAATAAATAGTATTTGTTCTACTACTCTAATTCATTTAATTTAAATGTTTCTTTTACAACCATCCTGCTTATTATTAGGATATTAATTAGTCAGAATATGTTTTAAGTGGCTGTTCTGTCAGTTGTCTTTCCTAGCACAATGACAGATATGAATATATCTTCAATATAAAACCCAATCAGCACTTAAAACTCCTTTTAATTATCTGAACTGGGTTGTCTGTTTTGTTCCAGAATGTGAAAAATAATAAATGCTTTCAAAATCATCAGATACATTCAAGCAAAGGTGATTCACTGTACATAGCTTTCAGACAATTCATCACTCCAGTACTGGAACCCATGAACTAAATGGGAATCCTGTAGAAAAACAAACAAAAAAAAATTGTGGATGGCCATATATTTAAAGATACTACATTTCTGGTAGCACAATAGTAAAACTTAATTCTGCCCTTTGCTACATATTGAATACTCGCCTTTGCAAACAAAACAGAACCTATATGTATTTGCATGTTTCAGTGGTTTGATACCACTGAGGAAACACCGTATGGTAGGGCAGCTGCAAAAAAGAAATGGTAATTTTTAGAAGACACACACCCTGGACAAAACTGCCCACTTGGACAAGCCAAGAAATTACTTCAGTCTACTAAGCCCCTTTTTACCTCTGGATAAGTCTCCCTCCCCAGAACTTCTGTGGACACGAGGGGGCTGTTCCTGAACAGGACTAATTCTGCTCCTCATGCTGCCAGCCAGGGTGGTGGTGGAGCAGCATCCTCAGAAAGAGATGCTGCAGGGCCAGTTGACACAGCAGCCAGGCTCTGGAGTCAAACTCAGGACACGTGGGGGAAGACGACTCCCCAGGTATCCACAGACCCCATGGGCTTTAGGAGAGTGCTTAAAGCATGGTCAGACATCCCAGAGCCTGTTAGAATTCACAGTGAAGAGAGAGGTGGATAAAATAAAAGAGCACAAAATGTCCTGTCAATATGAAAACTAGGTCTGTTGACTAGGTCTCAGTCAGTGGGGCAAATAATAATTGTGATTCAGAGGTTGGTATTGCCTCCATGGCAATATTCAAGGTATGCTTCAATTCATTTTTAATATAAATATCTGTGTTACGCTGTGTGCCTGTGGTTTCATATTCCCAAGAGTGAGACTGGGGAAGAAATACCTGTAAAGGTGACTACAGGGCTTAATTTTTAAGTCCATAAAGCCTGGGAGCTTTAGGCATGGGCTTGAGCCATGTGTTTTATTTATTTTAGGAAGGGTCCCCTAGACATATTATTGAACCAACCTTGGTTACTGTTATTGATATCTGACATAAGGTTATACTTAATCACTAACATTTAGTACCACTACTATGAGGAATCTGAAAAATCCAGTCTGACCAGCCAATCTACCATCATGGGAAATCCTTTCCAGACCCAAACAGGCAACTGCATAAATAAAGCGCAGAGCAAAATATCAAACAAATGAATAAGCTGTCATATAAACAAGCCAAACAAGCTAGTAAAAACCACACCAGCATGTAAAGTAGGAAAACAGAGATCTATGCCATGAGAATGAATCAGGACAGCAAATGCTCTTTCTCGCAAGGGATCTGGCAACGGAGGGGCAGGTAGAGCTGTTGAATTGGAGGCTCTGATTCCCTCTTCATAGTCACACACTAAAAGCAATAATCAGTACCTTTTTAAAAACAACAAAGGGGCAAATACGTGGTTGCAGTGTGGGACTTGGAAGTGTGTAGGAGAACAGACAATCCCCCTTTCATGCTTATAATTTCATGGATGGAGTTTTTGGGCCCATGCATGACCTTTCAGCAAGCAGAGTTTTGTTTTCATAAAGTTATTTAAGTGCAGATTTCAAAAGTTGGCAAATGCTTTCAAGGACTTATACGTTCTGAACCTACACTTTCCAGCACAGCTAAGGAGATTCCATGGAAAAGCCTCATGGTCTACAGCCAGAGGAATATTATATTCTACTTTTTCACCCCTTCAGGGGAGACAACCACACTCTTCATAAAGATGGACAGAGCTGAACAGGTAAGTGACCAGTTCAGCCACTCCTACAGCCTTCCATCACTTGTGACAACTGATCTCTGTTTATGTTACACTGGATTCATATTTCAAAATTTTAAAAAGTCAAGGAATTTTATGTTGCTTAACAGCTTATCTTCATCTTAGTTCAAAGTGTAACCTAAGACACTAAGATTCAAAGGTGTGAAAGAGAGCCGAGTCCACACTGTTTACACCAGAAGAGTACCTAGTCCCATAAATTAAGCCCAGCCCTGTATGTACTCCCTTCAACCATGTAGGTTTCAAATAACCCTTTTCCAGTATCTGTATTAAATATAATTTCTCTTACAGCTTCAGTGTTGCTGAATCTGCATTCCAGTGACTCAAAGGACATTATATCCCCTTTAGTTTTTCTGAGAATATGAGAGAAGTAGAAATAATGTAGATCATGTACACCACAGTTACATTCAAAAAAAAATAACAGACTAGTAACAGAGGCTTAAATCACAGTGTTGCATATAGTAATCATCTCCTTTTCCCACAAGTTAAGTCTCCATATACTATGTATTTGCATGGGAGTCTCATATCTTAGACATGTAGCTGTAAGGACAGAAGGTTTTTGTCTTAGTTTTTCACCATTAATGTTGATACATTTTTATTATTACAGTAAAAACAAGAATCCACAAAATGTATAAAGAAACACACAGTAAAGTATTTTCTAAGACATTAGTGGGAAAACCTGTCAATGGAAAGTTATTGTGCCACTGAGTGTGGTTTTAAAAATAAAAGAATCTACCAGACTTATGTTATTGCTCATGTGTACTTTACTCTTACTCCAAAAGGGGGCTAATGCTTTTAAAGAATAAGTTTCACAAGAGTAATTTTTTTCTCCTCATACAGAAACATGTTTGGTTTTAGGATAAAAAATTAGTTATTTGACCTGGTGTGATGGATCGGATGTCTGACTCACTGTACCACACTCATTACTGTTGAACTCGAGTCTCTGCAAAAAGGGGGGAATACCTGCTTAAATGCATGGTTCCTGGATGACGACCTCCTTGCTTTATTTCCAGCAGCAGCCAGTGGCAAAAACTACACGGCATTGCAAAGAGCTGGAGAATGAAGGCTGTCTCTGTAGTTATGCCATCAAGTTTTATGCTCTATTTCACTATATGTCTCTAATCCAAATTCCCAAGTGTCAACCTGATTGCCAAATGATAGTGAAGAGCCTAAACAAGCTTCAAAAGCACCTTCTGAGTATTTAGTTTTCATCCTTAGCTCATGTGAAATTTCTAGTCTCAGTTCAAGACCAATATATGGAAAGATAAGGTGAAAACATGTTGGTGAAATAAGCTGTAGATGAGTCAGTTATGGAGAAAAGGGATTCATGAGGAAGTGCATAGAGGTTGTGCAGACAGGAAATGAAAAGGCAGAAATGTGGGGAGGATGAAAAATGTAGTTAAAATAATAATATTCTTTTGTAGCATTTAATTTGTTTGTTTTATTATTATTTTCTATTTCATCACTGAGATAAAATAGGGGAGACAATACTCTGTTTATGCTTGTCAGGATCAGTTCTTGCAGCTATTGTAGATTACAGCCACCTACCCATATTTGACCTCTTTAACCATCCCAGTTGGAAGCCATAGGATATTACAATCACAGAAACAAGCTGAGAGCATAATAGAAGTGACTAAGTTTGATTTGAACTGCTAGCACAGGGCCCTGCACTATGCGCCTTAGCCACCCCTAAGAGCCATAAGAGGAAGGAGTTTAGTATCACTTGGTCACACAACCTGTCTGCTTGGCAATGTATCAGTATTCTTGAAGAGTCATAAACAAGGTCAGGTAAGTGATTTCCTACACATAGTGTAAAACTTGTGCATTGCAACTGTCAGTGTTGCTCAGCCCAACCTTGGACTCAGCAAGATGTCATCATTTGCTCAGCTTTTGGTTAACTTGATCCTGAGCAATTCTTCTGGCCTATATTGTGTGGCTCCCCTGTACCTGGTCCTTTTTTATTACTTCATTTTTCCCTTTGGTTGTCCTCTTTGGCAGGAGCTTTCTCATCCTTTTCTTCAGCTTTCTTTGAAGAGCCTAGATAAAACTATCCTTGCGCTTCCTCTATTTTACACATTTACTTGGGTGTTGGAAACACTTGACTACAGGGGCTCATTGTTTGTTCTCTTGGTGCACCAAGTAGTCAGACAGGTTCTGGACCCATGACTCCTCTCTGACTTATGATGTAATAATGACAGGAACAACAATAATAAGAGAACCTAAGAAGACTTTAGGTATTTAATACTAAACACACATCGTTGCAGTTTTCTGGAATATGATATAAAAAGTCACTAATAATAGCAAGAATATGTGCATGTGTATAAACAAAGTCCATGAAATTAAAAAATCATGTCATAAGATGACATTTTATACCTCCTTTTTAAACTGATTCTGGCCACAAAAAAACCCTCAAACCCCCCACCTCCCACTTCCCCCTGCTCCCCAGTCCAAACAAACAAGCAAGACCTAAAAGCAGGGAGGAAAAGAAACAGTCATAGGAAATGAGAGGGAGAAATGGAGATGACACACAGCATGTCAGACAGAAACAGTAATACAAAGCCAGGAAATTGTTGTCCTGTAGTGATGACTTTGACTCACAGTCATGCTAACCCCATCTTCTAATATTGTTTCGCTACTTAACTGTGATACATGCTATAGTGTTACTTTTTATATTTATATTTCTTCATTTTTCTATGATTTCCACTTGCAGAGCGTAAGGAAAACACATTTTTCAGCAATTGCTTCTCTAAGCTGAATGCTGTCTCAGTGAAGAACTAGCTCACTTTTATTGCCTTTCACCTCCTCATCTCTGACATCAATGGGAAATAACCATCTGCGTAACTACCAAGTACAGCTGTGAGAAAAAAATCTGTGCCAGAAAATAATATTACAGTCCTAAGCAAAATCCCCTTAAGAAAGGAAGTTGGTGATGCAGATGTCTCTCTGTACCTCTCCTCTGCGCCCACACAAGAGGGACAGAGAGAGATGAGAACCTGGCCTGAATGCTTAACTTGCATGAGGCTCTTTTGGCTTTGCTTTCACCTTTGTCTCTGGTGCTTACCTTGTAGCTTTTTGTGTCCCTTGTATCTGCCCATTGGAGCAGATGATAAGAGTTGTTTCATGACCAAGTCTTGTGGAACTTGTACTCATATCTGAATACATGAATTTTGAAGTTTGGGCAGTTTGTTTCTCTGTTGAATGTTTTGCAATCTTGTCTGTTATTAAAAAAAAAAAAGAAGCAAGCTAAGAAAACATTAAAATAATAAATAATATAAAAAGTCAGGCTCACTAACAGATTTCTGGAGTGATGTCTTGCCTTTAGGTTTAAAACTGGAATGTTTCACAGTAGCATTAATATGGCAAACAAAAGCAAACCCAAACAATTCAAAGGACATTAATATTTGATGTACAAACACACATTTAAGAAACAGCAGGAATTTTGTACTAAATAAAAGCAGAAATAAGGAGAGACAGCCGGGAGAGGCGAACAGGAAGGCTTGAAACTTTGTGCCAACAAATGATAAAGTACAGTTTTTACAAGCCTATTTTCTTTATTCTCTATTCAAATAAAAGAAACATTTTGCTACTGTCAGTAATGTTTATGCACTGACTGAAGCTAAAAACACACTGTCTGTGTGAGGTTTAGTTTTTTATTCAGCAGACCGTGTGTAAAATATATGTGAAAAAAACCCATTGTACCGCGCTCAAACTTTAGTTACTTTTTTAAGAAATATAAGAGGCTGACCTTGAAATCTTTGTACACATGAGTAGTCACCTCAGGTCAATAATAACCATTCAGGTATTTCAAAAAACTGCACACACATTCATTTATCAATGGGAAAATTTGGGCACGTAAAGGCAAGTCCAGCAAGAAAGGATTTACAGGATCAGGTCCTAATTTTTATCTGTCATATTGAAACGGATTTAAAAGTAAATACCTACAAAAGCCTGAGGCAAAATACAGTACATATACTTATGAGTTAAACAGGCTGTAGAAAGGACAGAAAATAAACCTAAGAAAGCAACAATAATGTCAGCATCTGTGTATAAGCTTGGGGTTTAGCATCCATATGTTTTACAACTGTCAAAATTTTTTCAGCTTTCCCTTGCTCCAAAATACACTTTAAAAGAAAATACATAGCAGTATGTGTACAAATACATGTGTGCATCATGCATACAAAAAGAATATTTCTATACGAAGTGAAGAAATTAATATAATTTCATTCATATCACAAGCTACAGATTAGAGTTTAGTAACGTTATAAGGTAAAACATAAAAGGTACATAAAGACACATTTTAAAATAGTGTTTCTGGCCACACATAATGATGACAGTCTTTCTTAAAGCATTTCTGTACTAAGTAAAGTGTATTTCTTTCTTTATGTCTTTATGTCTTCTTGTGCCAACAGTTCTTGAGCAGAAGTTGAAATCTTAGGCAGAATGATTTGCTCTGACTAAGAAATTCAGTGGTTTTTGTATTACATTCTGTGGAGGGGTCCAAGACACACACATGGAACTGCATCTAAAATAGTCATCATAGTAGTCCAGAATTATTCCATTATTTTATTTGTATGAATTACACCCCTCCTTTATTGCAGATCCCAATAATTCATTTCTCTCAGAAAACCATTCCTCTTTTGCAATGAGTTAACACACAAAGAAAATTTTTCATGGACCAATTATGTGCATTTGTAAGTTTTAGTACAAACATCATGAATTTTGGGCACTTTGGCTAGAGCACTAGGAAAGGTAACTTTGTACTAGTGAAAAAAATCCCTAAATCCCTTCATGAGCCAAAGGCTGAAGCAGTATATTATAGAGCCAAACTGGCAAACAAACAAATGGAGATGGATCTTACTTGGGGCTGTCAACGCAGCAGCAGGAAGAACATTCCAATGGTAAAATTAAATCATATTGAATCTGTATAGGAAACAGCATTTTAAAAATGTTGAGGAGAGGAAAAACAATCACTATTGGTGCAAGATGGTAAACAGCAACAATAATGACAAAAATTTCATAAAAATTTAGGTCTATTAGTAGAACAGGGTTTTCTTATACTTGCGCTTTAAATCAATGCTGACAGATGAATATGAGCAATATTAGCCCAAGTTTTGCCCCAGTTAGTAAATAGAACCAGTACAGACTAAAACAAATCTCTCATGTTAGGAATGAATGCTGCTTGCCAAAAAGCATTGTGATGTGCAGCTAGAGCCCTACAAGAATCAATCATCAATCAGTCATAGAAAGAGCTTATTCTGCTGTTATACAAAGATCTCCATTTAATATATGTGCATTGTTCTCAAGATATAAGAGATAAAGCTTTCTTCCAATGATTAAAGCAATAGTTTCCATGGAGTTGACACATTCAAATGCAGGAAAACACAAACCAAGAAAATATAAAGCAAGAAAAAAATACCAAACTGTTGCAGATTGATGCAACAGTAGTAGGAATCCTATTCTTCTATTTTTTACTTCATTTAAAAAATGCAGCATCCTAACGTTTCCAGTTTAGAAAAAATACCAAAAAATTCTTGAAGATTTTGGAACTTAGTATTCTCTTTCAAAATGACATAAAATACAGTACTGATCCAAATTTTTTCAGTGGAAACTGATCCAATGAAATGTGTGCCCTTTCAGAGTAAGCACAGGGCTATTTGAAGCCATGGAAATAATATTGGATTAAATTAGAAGGTTGATAATAATATAGCTAAGGTAAAGATGAAGTATCCAAATAAAATACATTAAGTCCTCAGAATAAATTCAAAAGCAGAGTACAAAAATAGTTTGAATCTGACAAAGATTTTATATTCAAATTCATAACTCTTCATATCTGCAGAAAATATTATCAAATCCCCCGGTAAATGAAGGGGACAGAAAAAAAAAAAAAAAAATTCTGCTCTTTATTTCTGAAACATAGGCATTTTCTTTCCTTTAAGTGAGCTTACAATCATGCTGGCACCTATTCTGCTCCACTAAATAACAACTAGATGCTCATACTTGGAAAGCTGGATGAGGGAAGCAATTTAAAATTTATTTTCATAGTGGAAAATAGGTTTTGCCAAAATAGTTTCAGTTTATGAAAGGAGAGAACAGCTGTATTTGGTTTATAATAAATCTTTCACAAATCAGTAAAAGCAAATAGACAGCACAACTGTAACGCATAAAAGTGGAAAATATTAAACAACAGACAGTGAAATTGTTAAACTTTCCCACAGATGCTGTTGCTAAAAGCCCCTGCAGAATTTGTACATGAAATGTGCGTGAAAAGTGAACCTGAGCAAGGGGCATTGGAATGAGGCAGAATTACTTATTAGAGGCATATCCTATTAAGGTAGCTATTCTGGGTACAGAGGAAGGTGTCTCCAGCAGCTTCCTACTTCTATTACTGAATGTTAGTGCAGAATAATTACTTGCTTGCCAAAAATGAGAGGACATTGACCCTGCAGACTTATTGAATTCGTACTGCTTGCCTTCAGGCCATGTCGGGGGTTATCCAATTTTGCCTGAGGAGGACAATCTATTATGAGAGATGAGTCAAGAAGGCGCCTTCCCTGATTGCCCACCAAAACCATTATCACAGTGTGGAGGGGGCATGAGCAGCGAGTGGACAGACAAGGCAGCGCTGATCCCGATTACCGGGGGACCAGACGCAATTTGCATTGTGAGCAGCACTGGAGCTCTGGGCAATCAGCCGGGGCTGGGGCCGGCGGTCGCACCAGCGCCGCGCCGCTAATTGCTTGGGCTTGGTGTGGCAACCTTCACCCTCACAAGCAGGAGACTTAGCGGCTTCATCTGCACCTGGGTGAGTATTTTTATATTGACAAAAAAACACAAGTTGTCGCCAAAGGTGCTGTCCCCAACACCTCTGATGCTGCCTCTGTTATAATGGTTTTTGATGTTGATGTTTTTCAGCAACTTTATGAAGCACAGTCAAGTCACAGCTTCATTTAAAATGAACAGACTAATAAAACCAACAAATAGGTTTCTGTGGAGTTTAAAAACAAAACAACCAAACCAAAACAAACCACAGAAGATTCATTTTTGTTGAAAGATAAATATGTGATCCTTTGCAACAAGCATGCCCCAACATCAATGGGTGTCTTTCCAGTGGCTTTTAATCACTGCCAATCAGGCCACTTTTTTAGTGAAGGTCCTGTTACAAGATTTTACAGGTTCCTTAGCTTTGAAAGCAGGAGTGCTGTATTACATACCTGAACACAGTTGCTTAATTTATGGAACTAATTGGACACATAAAATAAATCAATGTTTTTCCATTCTCAAAGGATACACTCTTCCCAGTGTTGCCTGCTGCTGGTGAAATTGATCTGAATCCTGACTCAAAGCAAAACGACTCCACAGCAAGTGTTATGTGACTCATTTACATGTGTTAGGTTTTATTTGAACCACATTAAGCTCTTGTGAGAAAACAGAAACTTAGTACAGAAATACATGTGAAAATATGGGTATCAGCACAGAAGAATGAAATTGTTTCCTCAATTCTAAAAGTGGGGAATCATCCTCCTGTCCTTGCACCATTGTTTTCCAATATTTTCTGTTGCCTGGAACTGTAAAAGTGCAATGGGAGGCTACTATACAAAAATAAAAAACAATTTAGCAAATCCTAACATCCATGAAAGCCTGAATTATTTTTATCTAGGTTTGAAAGTTAGTTAAAACCTATGACTACCAAGCTTACAAAATTACGGTCAAATTTGCCTTTTAGCACACCCTAGTAATCATAAAATCCCACACTTTGTAATGTTTTGCTGCCCATGTTGGCATAAATTATCAAATTTATAAAAAGAATATTAAATTCTACTATTAGCTATCCATGGACCACCAAAAACAAGTGCAAGGCAAAATGGGTAAAAATATAAACTAATTTATTCTGTCATGGTGACCAGTCTGTCACCGGTCTGTGGGGACAGTTTGATGGGTACAGTGTGTATGTATGTACAAGTTACCAAATTGATTCCTCTTGAAACCTCAGCTTGGATTACATGAGGGCAAACAAAGGAAGATGAAGACATTGTGTCAATCTTGTTTGCAGTGAATAAGAGCAGTCCATATGTAAGGGTCTGGTTTAGGGCTTCTAGGTGTATTCAGACTGATAAAGTCAGTCCTGTCCTCACAAAAACTCAATCCCATAATTAACTGCTCTCCTTATATTTAAAAGACAATCAGACTGTTCATAGTAACTTTTTCTATTCCCATATCCCTTTTTGAAGCAAAACTATAATCATCAGAGTAACTATGAGGTGCATAAACACAGATACTGAGTGTCACTCAGACTACCTGGGATATCCTTTTCATCCAATTATTGCAAATGGGCTCAGACCTCCAATCTACTCTGGGTCATCTGTACCAGCCTCACATCGATCCCTCCACTTGGGTTACCTAGAATGACACAAGGTAGCTCTGTTCAGGCACTTGATTGACATCAGACATAAATATTACAGAACCACAATAAAGCATTATGTGATATTAAGCAAACACTGAAAAGCGTTCAAACCTTGCTTTGAAAAAAAGTCTTCGTAATTTACTCCCCGTCTTTTCTGGAGTGAACATTCCTCTAATACCAGGACAATTTCTGCCTGAACTGAGCTAAGGGACCTCTGGCCAAGAGTCTCCTTGTCACATTTTCTGTGTGTCCCAAAGTGGAATATATCCCACACATTGCATGATGAAAAGTTCTTGAGCACCATATTGCTATAATGAGATAACAATTATAATAACATTTTGCATTCTCAATTTCTTATTCAGTTGAAAGTTAAGTCCCAAGTTACATGCATGAAAGAACTGTATTATTAAAGAAGACTCCATTTTAATATTTACTAACTTCTTGTTGCATGACTTGGCAACTATCATAACTTTTTTTCTACCATAGGGGTTTTTGAAGGCTTTGTACTCTTTGAGCAGGATTGGGGAAAGCTCTGCATGGATTTCCTTTGTTTTACTTTCAGGCATGCTAATGAAAGAAATTTCTCTGTGGAGCCTCATACAGATATCCAAAGGTTTCTTCAGCCATGCTGAGCTTTAAGGTACCTTGTCCACACAGAAAGATATGTACAGCTAAGGACTTAACTCTTTTACCCCAAATCACAAACAGAAAGGAAAGAAGCAACTGGCATTGCACTTTGAAAATAATTGCTAAGAGTGTTGGAACCTTGACAGCTGAGAATCTTCCTTGTCAGAAAGGGAGAGCAGCACAAAAAGGTGACTTTCCTGTCATTCCAGTTTTCCATGTTTGGCCTCTTTAGGTCTGCTGGGAGAGCAGGACATGCTACCTTAGGAGAGTCATGGTGCTAAAATGGCTCTGCATTTTGCCAACATAAAGATTACCTTTCTAGCATATTTAGCACAATCTACTAGTGTTAAATAGTAAACCCCAAGACTTTTGTGTAGTCTCTACACACACACTCCATCTATCCACCCTTTCCACAGAGAACACACCAATTCACATCTCAAGATTGTGTTGGCATTACTCTGAACTTCATATGAAGACACCTGAAGGTTATTTTCTGGATGAAATACATTTCTAATGATTCATTCTCCAGTCAAGCCTGCCCCACCTTCCCCAGAGAGATCAAAAATCTTCAGCTAAATCTCAGTTTTGTTCCATTAGTAAATATGCAACTTTTCTTGCAGAAGTGCTAACAGATAGGTGCTGGAGCAGAATGACAGCATTTCTGTGGCCTCAGTGATTTCACTGTAGATGACAGTATTTTTCAGATGATAGTCACAGTCCATGGCCCCTGGGGAACGTACTCTAGAACAAGATGGATCTGCACAACTTGCAGAAAAGAAAAACTGCAGAATGATCACGTACCTTTCAAAGGGCTGTTTACCAGTAATATAAGTTTTTTTTATGGCCAGAAAGACAAAGTTTTAATGAATCAGGAAAAGGTGTTCCTACTTCATAAATCCCTGACATGGATATTTTAGAAGTAAATGGACCAGATATATTTCTGTTCTTTTTCTGGGATTTTTTGCTTTCCTTCCTACTAGGTGAACAACCTTATCAACATCCCCAGCACTGAATCTCTAAAAATTACTATTTTGTAGTATTTCTTTTGTGAGAGAGTCAGATAAACCAGAAATTACAGGAGGGAAAACAGAGATACATTGCTCAACTATGCCTTTTACTCACAACTCTCTCATGAAATTATCAACAGTTTTGTATGACTAAAGACAGTAGGATTTGGCTGAGGAGGTGATAATGCTGAGCTCCATCCTATACTGCGAACAGACACTCAGTCCTCCACAGTCTGCCATGGCAGAAAATGTCTCTTTTAGCATTTTACATGAGATAAAGTCACTCTTCTGAGGAGACTGGCTCTTTATTTTCAAAAGCAACCCCCTTCCTACCATTGCCAGTGACTGGAACTCAATCAGCACCTCATCTAGAAGGATTGACTTGAGACATCGATTCTTGAGGTGCTGGATTAAGACAGCAAGAGCATGGCAGATTGATCCCATTTGTAGTTTTTCTCTCAGCTTTTATGTTATAGAAACCATTTTTACATTTTTCAACTCCTTTTCTCTGTCTATCTTTTAAGAAAAAAAATGCTTTTCCCAGAGGTCATTTGAGATTTGCAGATACAAAAGCATATCATAGAGCATTTCAAGGAGCTGACCAACTTAAAATGGGGTGGAATTTGATAATTCAGTGAATTCAGTAATTGCATCTAATGCTACAGTTTTATTTGTGGTTTCATACCAAATAAGAATTTGTCTAAACATATTTTGGAAACAAGCTCTTTTAGAACATCAGTATACCCTATTAAAAAAATTGCTCTTTAGAAACTCTTGTATTAGAGGGTTGCTTATCTAACGCAGTGCAACAAGTCCTAAAGAGCTGTTAAATTTTGCCATAGAGATAATTAACCTACTTTACTCTTTGAAGCAGGCTAAAGATCTATAAAGGAAACTTTTCATACTCCAAGCTATAAAGATATCTTTTAGTACCAATTCACAAGAGCAAGTAAACAGAAAGGCAATGGGCTCTGTAAATAAGAAATACCTGGGAGAAATGATGAGCAGCACAGGACCATCAAACCATCCGCCTTCACTGTTTCTTTGCTTGAGGGAATTTGGCAAAAATAAGAGAGAGAGTTTCTTCCCAGCAATCCCTGGATGCCAGGGAATCCTTGGGGGCCATCATCAGCCAAACACTCAAATACAGCATAAACATGTTAAACTTGTCTCTGTAATGAATAAGGTCTTCTGGCACTGCATGTGTCACTTCTGGTCATGGACCATAATTCTGAACTCAACAGTGTTCACATACATACCTCCATTTGGGACAACAGCAGTAAAAACTGAAAGGTCTCTGGTTTCCATATGATATTTTCTGGCAAAGATGGATTTTGCTCTGCATTGGAGGATTAGGATTAGAGAACATACATAATAAAACTTCATGGCATCTTTTCCAGCGTGGGTTCTTCTTATTAGAATCACATGGGGACACAAACTGATCATAAAAATAGTAAACCTGTTATTATTTCAGTTATATTTATTATTCATACATTGGATATATTGTGAGAAAAATAAATTCTGGATATGTATCAGCAAAGTGATATTAATAAATAAATCACCCGCACTAGGTTTCCCAGACATGAGGATAGCTTAAGTAAAAAACAAACTTGAAAAAGTCAGCTTTTGACCACTTGCACTATTCCATACGGCACATCAAAAAGTGGCATGTAAGGTGAAGGCCTTTCTAGGACAGCACTGCCAAGGTTTAGATGCATAGAAGATAGAAACACATGCAGCTAGAAAAGAAGGCCATCAAACCAGCAGATGAACAAAACTAAATCTATGACAGTAGGTGAATGAGTGTAGGAAAGACATGAGCTTATAACATCAGAAAGAATATTATCTCCTATGGTTAGACATAGCTTGGGTGAGAAAAGATGGGTGGGGTGAATAGAACTGACTGACAGGCTGCTATTGCAAAGTTAGACTTACCTGGCTTGTTTGTAATGACTGAAACAGGAGGCAGTGGCAAGACGAAATAGAGGTTATAAATCTTTGAATGAGAGGTGATGCCAAAGGAAATGGCAAAGAGACTGGCCAAAGTACAGGCTTTAGTAGAAGAAAACAGATCCAGAGTAATGAGGTAGAGGTGGCAGCTTACTTAAATAAAATTGTCACTCAAAAGACAGAAATAAAGACAAGAGTAAGGTCCTCTGAGTGTGAATGTGCACTTCTGGCCTGACTGCAACCACAAATATTGTAATAGAAAAATCAACTCAGCACTTGTGATTCAAAACAGAATAACCAGCTTCAGTACAACAGGGAGCAAACCTTTTGAGCTCTTTTCCTCTCCTTAATTAGTTTCTTTGACAGTGTTTTCCCTCCGTCCATAGTGGTTCTCTGGTGTTTTCTCCCAGAAGTTTTCTCTGGGCTCTTGCAGCACCACTGAAACATATAAAGTAACTGTAGAGCCAAAACATATCTCAGAACTAGCTGCCCAGCCTCAATTCCCCAAGGAAATATCAATTTCAAGTACATGGCTCACTTGACAGGTTAGCACCTTGCACTCAGATAACTGGAACCCAGTGAGTTTTTGGAGGACACAACTGACTTTTCTTGCTCAGAAATTTAGGAGAAAATGTCACTTTGTGCTGAGTGCAAGACGAAAACTGAAGACCTGCTTCTGTGGATTCCCAGGTGATGCATTGAAAGCGCAAAGTAACCTAGTGAGATGCCAGGCTGTGCACGCTGACTGCTGTCTTTAGACTTTTTGTGTTTTAATCAAGTCTGAAACAAGCACCACAAATCCCAGTGGCCTCCAGTTACTGGACAGCCACAGATGAACTTGCAAGAATGAACACTAATCTTAGGACAGAGGTCTTATATAACTCTTCTTAAGGAAGGTCAGCTGTGTACAGAAAATGGCGCTCAGTGTGGTGAGCAAAATAAGGAAGGCCAAGTATTTTAAAGGTGTTTTAAACCAGGACATAACAGAACAGTGGCTCACAGCCTACACATCAAAAGTGGGAAAATGTGATGTGGCAAGTGGGTCAGCTCTGTCTTCCGTGTCACTTATAGATACTGTAATGCTTGTGGGCTGCTACTTTCCAAAATAACTGGATAAATTGGGGCAGGGATGCTGTCCAGTCTAACAAATGCTGTCTTGTGCATCCTCCCCTAAGCCCAACAACTCCCAGAACGAGCAAAGGAGCCTACCTCCCTTTCTGCCATGAAGAAGTCTTGGAGATACATTCTGTATGCTGGGTTGCAGCATCAGCCCTGCATCAGCCCCAGCCCAACACTGGGAGCCTGGACCAGAGCAAAGCCCTTCACAGCACTGCCTCTGCCAGAGCAACCACTAAAGCAAGGGGCAGCTCCTAATTCACATTCTTCTCCCGGAGCTTAATACATTTTCCATTTTGAAATTTATTTGCTAAGAGCTTTCAACCTTGTGCAGATACTGTACAGATACAGTGTACAGATACTGTACAGATACTAAGTACAATTGCCATATCTGACTATGGGTTTTGAATGGAGTCAAATTATTCTGCAGAATTCTTTTCTGTGTTTCTCTCACCTTTGTCAAGAAGCTGTACAAATTCTTACCTCACCATCAGAAACATTCTTCTGTTCAGGCTGATCATTCCTCAAAGGACCTTTTAAAGAAAAATAATTAAATTAAAAATTCTGAATTGTGATGTAGCAGCCATTTTTTCCTTTTAATATGGGAACACCCGCCCCACTTGCTCAGTTGTTTTTGCCTAATATTCATGTAAGTGTATGTGTGAGGGCACTGCCTTATAAAACATCAGGGTAACATTTGGCATTGGAACAGTGTACCAAAAATGAATAGCTCCAGCTTGCAGATAGCATTTATATTGACCACTGGTCTATTGAACTATTTAGAAGGATCATTTAAAGGAAAATCTCATAGGCTATTGAATTTGAAGCTGTTCCAGCTACTCTGCAGGGCTTTCTTTTCCTTCCTTTTCTCTTCCCTGCAGTGAACTCTCCAAGGCAAATGGAGTAAAATATTTTGCTGGAGGGTATACTTTACTTTCAAGATTTATTCCTTTGCACCACAAATATATATATAAAAAATCAAAGACAATTGCAAAAATGTTGAAAGAACTGGAAAGTTTGCTTTCAATTTCATTTTAAGAGTTTGACAGTCAAGCAGGAATTGTTTGTTTTAGAATTGAGGGAGGTTTTATGTTAGGTGGCTATGATCAAATGGAGATAACTCACATTATTTTATTTTAATGTTACTTGTTTCTCCTTTGATGCCATGTCAGGGGAAGGACTGTCCTTCCTACTTATCTCAGACATCTACTGCAGAGGAACTGTCTGTTAATTATCTTGACAGATACAACCTGCAAGTTTGTTGTGATGAGCTGTGATCTATAAAATGTAAAATATATCAAAGCATTATGTGTTGGAGCCTACTTGGCATGCTAATTGCAGATATTTAGAGATGCTTGGTCTCTACTTTTCTTCTGTCAGTGCTTTGTATGTTGAGCTAACTCTTGGCTTCATACTTGTAATATGATGGTCAGATCACCATGCACACACCATATTACCATCTGCCTTGATTTGAGGGGAGAAATATGCGTTAGACAATTTTATAGTCTGCAGAATGAAAACTTGAGGGAATGTTTTGCTGGTCATTTCACCTTGTGCATTCTCCTCCTCTTTATTCCTTAAAGCATCTTGTGTGACTTTTCAGCCCTTATCAAGTGTTGATATTGAAAATAAACAAATACATCTTATTATTAAAGAGATTCTTGCCAGGAGGTAAAAGAAATATGTTCTCCTATGAGATTTGCTTACATATTCTGTGGATTGTAGATAGTATAGCTTTACATTTATTGAAATTGTCTTTTCCCCCTGAGTTCTAAGAAAATGTGCCTAAAGCTATTATCGTATCTATCGACTCTGTGGGATTTAATGGACGTGGCTCCTGCTCCCAAGTGGTTCAAAAATGACCTCTATGAAGCAAAGTTCAAGCAGAGTGAAAGCTTTGAGGCTGAGATTAGAGACCTGTCAGTTGCCTGGTAGGATAAAAGTGTAAAATTATATGTGACGCTCAGTTCAGTCACATCAAACAGCTCAGAAATGTTTACTGAATGAACTACACAGTCGCTAATTACACTTTCCCCTTAAGTATTCACATTATCATGGGCAACAAATACCCAGAGAATCTAGAAAGGGAAAGCTGCTAATAAGTATGCAACAATTACAGCAGGCATGGTTTTGCACCTTAATTTTCTTACAGTGATTATTTATAGTGAAGAGGCAAATTTGACCAATCATTGCATATAGTATCTCTGGTTTTGGTCTCCTGAGAAAAGATACAATAAATTTTAAATTAAAATATAGCAGCAGGAGTGCACCTATTAACAGTAAAATAAACACAGCTTCCTCACAACACGGTACAAAACACTACCTTAACCCAGTGACCCTTAGTGACCAGGCTGTTCATGGTGGTCACGTACATAATGTCAAATGATTGCAGCAGCAACTAAAACCTGATTAATCAAAGTGCGTTGAAATTACTCTTCCACTTCTTTCTGGAAGAAGTGCATTACCCTTGCATACCATTGGGTTTTCTTTCATTATTGCAATTTCTTTGTATTAAAAATTGCCTTTCTCTTGATATTCACTAATTCCAAATTTTGTAACAATGCATAACACTACAGGTAAAAGGTTTACCTTCCATAAATAAGGCCCTTTCACGACACTTTACCTATCACCCATAAAAACCTCTGATCATGAATGTGATCCAGAAAGCACAAGCAAGAGACAGAGGGCCCAGGGATGTCTGAGCTGAGCTTTGCAGGGAAGTTGTGGTAGGCTGGCCTGAGACACTTCAGGTGAGAAGGGAAGACCAGGCCAGGGGAGGCTTTGCTCCTCGTGTTCACATGCTAGAAGACATGTCCCACCCCATCCACTTCCAAGCTGTTGGAAGCCCATTGAGGTACCAATAAATCCACAGAGCAAGAAAACTGGGATGGTCCATTTCCAGTAGCAGACAGGCAATGAAGCAGTCAAGCATGGGGCTGTGAGAAGGAGAGGTAAGTGCTCAACATGCTGCTACCTGTATGCTGTCAGTGGCCAACTTGTGGGTCCTGTTGGGGTTTTTTTGTCTTTCTTTCTTTGAAAATGGAAATACCTTTTGTTTTCCTTCTCAGTGATTTTTTTTGTAGTCATATTCTAGAGCCAGAAAAGGAAGAATTGATTTGTTTGAAGGAATACTACAGCAGATAGAAAATGATACACAATGAAACTCAGTTATACTAAACTGCTGAGTCATTCTAGAAGAAACTATTGTTTTGCCATCTGAATATTTTGCTATCTGCTCCAAGTATAGTTTACTTAAACTATTTTACATTAGCAAGTTTAGAAAATAAATTATTTCATATAAAGATACTTGTTGTAGCAGTTATCACAAAACAAATGTAGCTATATCTCTATATCAGAATTTATGTATATTTTATTTTTTACTCTGATAAATTTTTGCAGATAACTATTAGCTTTTTCCTGATTTTTTTTAAAATTCTGAATTCCTTAACATCATAAAAGGACTAATTAACAAATTCAGAACATTAATCTTCTACAATATATTCAATAACCCTCTAGTAAAAAATTCTTTTTCTTTCCACTTTTAGAAGATCTCTAAACCATGTGCTTAATTAAAATTGATCTCTCTTACTTGAAATCTTTACAGAGTGACTTAGAGAAACATGGCCTCAAACACAGTTATTTGAAATTACATTAGCAGAAGATCTAACCAATAATGTGTAATTGCTGTTACATAGTGTCACTTACACTTACTGTTACTGTCTCAAGCATTTTAATCATGTTGAAGTATACATGGTGTCCAGCTGATTTCTGCAGACTTCTTGATTAAATCCCCCAAAATTCTGTAAAACATTGTACTTGGCCCGATGATCAGCAGGTGGGACAATTCAGTTGCATTTTTAAAGAAGGAGGGTTTTATTTCTCAGTATGGATATTCTGGAGTGATGGGAGTCTAGTGCCAAGTTCTGGGGTCCAGTTCACCATTAAAGGTCACAAGGGGCACATCCCACAGTATTTTCCCTATTAGCTGAATTAGCCACACCATGAACTCTGAAGAATTAACCTAAGATGGCATGATATTCTGCTTTTTAAGGATGTATGTTTAAGGCTCTGCAATAATCCTTGAGTGAAACGCATTAAAAAAAAAAATCATTCCTTAATTTCTTCCTGTGCTGGACTCTAAATAGGCAGTAGTCTCATTGATTCATCGCCTTTCCTTATATCATTTGGAACGTCTATTTTATGCTTGGCCAATTACCAACCTTTACAGATTTCTCTGTTTCATTGACAGAGGTTTTATTTCTGTCAAGAAAATATAGAAATGTATGCAAGAGAAGTTAAACCTATACTGCAGCCAAATATGTTGAGAACACAAGGATGTTTTCTAAGACGACCAAAGTAGCTCAGAAAAATTGGTATCTGTGGAGAAATATGTGGAAATAAAAGGAGTGTTTCTTCTGCAGTGTTTTGCCAGAAATAAGAAGTCCCACATTATTGCCATTCTCCAATTCAATAGCTACAGTCTCTCCAGGTATTTTGAAGACTGAAAGACAGTATGACACGAGAAATGCAGCTCCAATCATTTAGCAGCCATCTCCAAGAGCAGAGAAAAATACACACTCTGGACTGGCTGATGCGTGAAAAATAGGTCAAGTCTCTCTCACATACACTTTCTTAACAAATGGTGTCATTTTAACATTGAAATTGATCAAATTTTGAATGAGGAGTGGGATCAAGATAGAATGGACAATTGGTTTTGTAAGAACGTTTGCAAAACTTGATTAAATAAAGCACTTTTTAAAAACTGTGCATGTTGCCCTGATTTTTGCAGTTCTGGATGTTATCATTCTTTGTAGCTAGTTTGTCACAGTTTTCTCTGTAAACATGGCCATGTTATTGTAACTGTATCTTATCATTCACATTCCTTTCTTCTGGACACAGAACTTTGATGGACATTTCCTTTGACCATTGTAATTGAGGGATGGAGGAAGAACTGATTTCCTCCAATGAACAGTGATTTCTAAATGGATATAAAAAATAAAGAAGGCGGGTCTTGCCCCCCCTTCCTTCCTTCTCTCTGATCCGGGTAACAGGTGTCTCTGGCTCTTCCTTTTGTGTCGTTACTGCGACATGTGCACATATTCCTTGGCTAGAATTCCAAATTCTAAGGAATTGAAGCCCTTCAAGGAAAGGAAAGAAGCCCTTTTGGAGGAGGAGTTTCCCGTCAAACTTTGCCCTTTATGGACAATTTGTACAGCTTTCCCTGGACAGAGTTTACACAGTCCTGAACCTCTTAATAACTCTCCTATTCTTGACTGAAAAGAAAACAATAAACCCCACACTCTATTATTTGAAAATTAATATCCAAATCTTCCTCTCCATTCTCCTTGTTTTCTCCCTTTCCAGTGTTCTGAGGGTATTAAAATTAGTAGTGAAAAACAGCTCAAGAGGGTCCTGCTAAACTTAGGGTGATGGCAAGTGTATGGGATGCCAAGGGAGTTCCACAGTGATGGATCCCTAAGTAGGTGGTGATAACAAAGTCTTGTTTGGTTCACATTTTCTGTGATAAGAATGCTGGCATATCAGACAACATGACCCGATGTAGATACAGTCAGGGACTGGATCCTGAAAAAACGAGTCTAGCTTTTGCTTCTTAGAACTTTCCTTATTTGACAGCCAATTCCTGTCTTCTGCAATAACTGTTATGAAAAAGACAGTCTCAGTCAATGGGAAGATCATTTTAAAAGTTGGGAAATAATTTTAGATATTTCAAACTTTTAAAAAAATTTTTTCATATAAACAATCTTAAAAAAAAAACCAAAAAAAAAACCAAAAAAAACCAAAACGATATGAAGGATATGTCCTGGGCTTAACTTCCTGTGCTCTAAGAATAGGATAAATTATGTCTTTGCATTGTGAAAGGTGATCTTTCCTTCCTACCAGTGCTATAAGAGTCTGCAGGTCTGTGTCCATAGGGGACAATTAATTTCTTCCCAAACAAGTTTTCTCATTAAAGTATCTGACTATAACTTTATTTATTTCCAATAGATGGTGCCCTCCTTTCGCAGCAGGTGTTGAAACTGAAAATAAGTTCCTTACACATATGCTATTACAGTTGGGGAATATCAAGTGCAGCCTGCCTCCCTGTGTGCTGGAATGAAGCACAGGATCTGCCCTTGGTTCTCAGTGGGAAGTGGTAACTGGCTAATTGACAATCTGAGAAGGGCCAGGTTAAATCTTCCAAAATATTTCCTTTATATAGAACATGAAGTCAAATATCATATGATGAAAACAGAAAGAAATAAAAGAGCATTCCCTTTGCAGATGCTCAGTCTTGGCTCTTCCCTACTGCTAGCACCATATCCCCTCACCTGCTGGACCAGACATGGCCTTGATGCACAAAGAAAACTGCAATTTGCAATGCCCTCTCCTGCCTCATCCATCTTTTTTTTCCTTCAAAAAAATCATGTCTGATCTTCTTTCCCACTTCACAAAATATTCTTTTTCTTTGAAATTCACCTTTAATAATTCCCATCCTTTTGCTCTTCCTGTACCTCTGGATGGCCATGTGGATTGCTTGCACAATCAAAAGAGAGGGCACATCAACCTCACCGCTTTCCTCACCATGATTGGTTTGAGACAGTCCTCCAGGCAATTTAACAACAGTTTCCCCCCCACCACAATAAACCACTTTATAGCACTCTTATCCGATTCAAGTTGACCTGTGGGGCACATTTCAGTAGCAGCTTAATTCACTTTCTCCCTTCCCTTGAGTCGAAAACAGAAGGACATTAGTTGCCATCTAATGTGACGTCTATGTCTTGTTTCTCCTATTATCTAGTCTAAGTAAATCATGACAACAGCGATACAGTTGCATGTTGATTTAAATGAAGAAATATGGTTTGATGTTAAAATAATTCCTCTAATTTATACATGGCAAAGCCTCACACAAGGTATTTTATCAACGACATCCCAAATCAAGATGTGCAATCTTGAGAAATTGTTTGATTAACTTCCGCCTTGTAAAACATCTTCTTGTGGCAAGTACTTAAGCTTCTAAGAGCTGCCAAGTTTGAGCCAATGTGGCTCATGCTATAAGTCTTCCTGCAGCCCTTTGGGCCACTCTGTAACGAGAGCTACCATTTTGCTGTCACTGTCACTTCACATATCCACTCTCTAAAGCTCTGTTTGTTGTTTCATTCTGTTCTATGTCTCCCTTAGGAACTTCTTCATTTTAATATAAATAGAGAGCTTCATCATGCAGTGCCAAAGAATCGTGGAAGGTACAACTCTCAATATTACCGAAAATGATGCATACAGATGAATTTGGCCAGCATGTCACAAACAAAGGGCCTTAAAGAAAGGGGGAAAACTTCCTAATCCAAAAATATGGAAGAGAAAACCTTCAAAATAGTAAAGGAAAAGGGAAATGAACACCTCACTCTACTAACCATTGGTTTGATTATTATTCACAGACATCACCAGAAGCAGATAACTAAAGCTTTTTGCAATTTGGCACAAAGGCATCATACAGCATGTATATTTTTAATGTTAATTTTTAATTGGCTTTTTCTTTTCACATGGAAAGTAATTTTCCTGCTGAACCAGGACAATTTAAAAAAACAAAGCTTATTTATAGGCAAAAATTTATATTTGTTTTAGAAAAATATTCTTTTTGGAATTTTAATAGTTCGGTTTTAAGATTGTTTAAAATTTTGCATCCTTTTCAATTTTGCTTTTTTTAATCCACAGATTTATATTCTATGATCAAGGATTTGATACTAAGATATGACCTAATAATATTAAAATGGAAAAATTAGGATAGGATAATAAGATTAAGGATGCTCAGGCAGACAGATGCATGAACATTGATGTAATACGTGTTGAGAACAACAACAACAAAAAAAGTCAGTTTCTAACACTTTCATAGAAACAGCAATATGATGGTAATAATATTAATAATAGTAGTAGTAGCAGTAATAAGTGCTACAACCTGACACTATGCCACTATATAACATGGCAGCTGTGATATATTATATTCTGGTCATCTAATACTTGGTGTCAGAATACTTTTTTATACTTTTGAAAGGGAGTGAAAGTATGAAAGTAACCCTTTTAATGTATCAGGGGAGGTGAATGAAATCAGGGATTTTAGTTCTGCGAATTTCACCTTTCACATATTGGTGTATAAATGCAGTACGGCTGGCAGACTGAATCTAATCCCATTCTGTAGAAAGTGACGTGAGGGGATCAAATAATCGTTGGCTTTTGCCCTAGCAATAGTTTCTACTAACTTCATTATGTTTTAACTATCTTGCCCACAACCCTTTGGGTTTAGCCTTTTACTTGGACAATATAACTGTTTCTGTTATATCCATATGGAAATGTTTTGTGGATCATATCAGCTCATGCTTTCATACTTATTGTGGTTGTTCCAGTGTAATAGCTTACTGCACAACAGTCCTTAGCATTTCCGTTTTCTTTTGCGTCCTCTGCAGTGAATACTTAGGTTCTCTCAGATATTTACTATACTTTTTCAAATACTACGTGAGCACAAACATCCCAGCCATTTGGAATTGCTAATATCCAGTTACAAATTCACAAATGGCAAATACGCAACCATGAAATTCAGTAGTTACAAAGCAGAACATTTGTACATTGTAAATTCCTGTGCATTTCTTAAGTTGCATGATGGGGAGCAGCAGGTGACATTATCCAGTTTTATGTGCACTTTACCTTTCTCTAACAACTCTCTCTCTCTCTCTTACCTCCTGCAGATGCTGCTGAAGTATAGAGTTTCATTCATTCACTTTAATGCTAAAACCCATCAAGCTCAAAAAAGTCTTTCCAGAGAATTGAATAGGACCAAAGCTAATGCTGACTCTTATCTGGAAAGGTATATTTGTATGGTTACGTATGTCCTCATGTGCTTCTGTCAATCTTGGAATAGGCTGCCCAGGGAAGTTGGTGGAGTCACCATCCCTCATTTCCATTCCCATCCATTTCCAATTGAAACAATTCTATGATCTATATAGGTATTTAGACAAGAATGACCACAGAGGCTGGATGGAGGGCACGTTATTTAATGGATGTATGGTACTTACTCTTTCTACCATCTATCCTTTCTCCCCCTCACCACAGAACACAAGCACCTCAAAGGTATTAGGATATCTAAATTCATGACACTTCAGTGAGGCAAAAGGCTGTTATTATACCATTTTTAGAAATCAAAAATTCAGCCTGGAGCCATCTGGCCAGTCCAGCATCTCCCAATTTGCTGCCCAGAAGCAGAATCCTGAGCCTGCAGGTTTCATTTCTATAGCCTCTCCTGCTGAACAGGAACATTAATCAAAACTTTCAAATCAAACAACACTAGAGTTAGGGCAACCCAACTCACTGGTAGTGGTGCTGATGAGAGGTTTTAATGCCCTAGTGCCACCCCAGCGAGTGCTTCAGTCACTCTATGTTGAGGAGTGCAACACAGAAGCCTTCCCTCCTACAAATCTACCTTAATATCAAGACTGCAGAATTGTGGGTCTATTCCTCTCTTTCGGCTAAGAAAGGTGTACATGGAAGGCTCAGACTACGACCAGCCCCCTAAGCCTTAAGAGTAACATATGGATGACAGACCCATGGCCAGGCACCCTCTCCCAGGAGAACACATTTCCAACAGGGACATTTTTCTTCCTACAGAATTCAACACTGGAAAACCACCTGTGGAAATCTGTAGAGCAGGATGGGCCAATAAGAAATTTACTTTTATGCACTGTGGACCTGCTCCTAGACATGTGTGAGGGCTTTTACTGCAGAAGTAACTTGTCTGATATATTAACCCTATGTTCTTTTTACTGCAGCTGCAAATTCCAGCTTTTTTTGAAACCAATAAATAAATTACCTAAATGTTAGAGAAGAGGTATTATAGGGGTATACACCAGGGAGATGCCAAGTCTGGCAAAACAGTCTTGCACAGAAAGCAGGAATGAGGTGACTATATAATGCCTTTTTATACATTTTGTTAATGTAATGATCTGCTCCCAAGTTACATTTAAAAATCTGTGTAGTCTATATACATCTCAAACAGCTGTCATACCAAAATACCTGCTTGGTGTCTCTAAGATGCTCTTTTGCCAGACCAAGACATAGAGCAATGTGGTTATTACTTTCAAATATACAATATTCTACTTCGTAAGTAGCCCAGCATATCTTCAGCCACACTGCTTGCAGTAAAATGCTGCTTGGTGAATAAAGGGGGATAGAGTCTACCTCACAATTATAAAAGACAGTGAGACATAAGCAAATGTTGGTATTCAATCATCTTCTACCACAACTGATACTTTTCAATGAGGCAGAGCAGGGGACACAAGCGTACTTACTCAGAAGACAAATAAAGTAGTAGAAATTTTTAAATAACTGTGGTCAAATTCTGCTATCACTTTGCAAAATAATTGATGGCCAAACTGTTTCAAGTGTCTGAATAAAAGTCCTTTCTTATCAAATTTTTGGTGTATAAATACTCTACGGTATTTTTGTGAGGAAATATTTGTGTAACTTATACTTTCACTCTATTTGTGCCTGGAAGTCTTTGCCTCACCTGTGTCAAAACATCATAATCTTACAGCTGTTAATTGCAGCAGAGTGGCGCCTTGAGTTATTTTTGTGGTCAGCATGGGATGACATATGACATTTTATGTTATAGTAACCCTCAAAGAGGCTTTTCTATTATAAAGGTTTTAATGCAGAAAGAGGAGGGAGTGGAATCTCCCAACATCACTTTAAGCTATAACGTTCTTCATCATTATACAAAATTAAGGTGATTTGTTTATTTGTCAAATTTCTTACTTTAATGCTAATACATGGTGGTGTAACACATTATCTAGATAATACATTTAACTCAGCTTGTCAAAATAAGTGTATATTAGTTCAGTTCGAACTATGCTGGACTTTTGCCCAAGCAGAAAATGAGTGAATAAAAGCAAGAATTTAACATGATGAGTCACACTAGTCATATTAAAGCCCTACCTTTTAGGGAACACATTAGGTGATATCATATATAGTAGCACTCTGATGGACACTGGCAAAAAAATTGCTGTGTAGGAGCCACATAGGGACTCTGGATTTTGGCTTGCTCTGTTTTTAAAATGCCAACAGATCAGATGTGCTTTGAGAACCACAAACAACAGTATTTTTTAAATGGGCATTTTTTAATCTCTCCCAATTTCTTAACAGCCTACAAATAAGCTTCTGTTCTTTCAGCTGAGAATATATATCAGGTTTCCTGGAAACCATCCCACTAGGGCACAACTATAGCTCCAATATAAGCAGTGAAGCACTTAAAGGGGGCTAATTAGCTATTTGCTATACTTGACAGATAAAAGATATATGCAAGCACAGAGAAAAGACTGTAAATATAGATATCCCTGATTATGTTATTGTCCAACATTTTAATTAATTTCTTAGACCATCTTTGTGTAATGTAAAAAGCTTTTGAAAGATGTGACAGTAACAAGGCTGTGGCGTTTCTTTAACTAATCACCATCACTGCAGGGTGCTGGGAATTTTAAAGCACGTTTTATATGTTCAGTTCATTGAAGAATTACTTTTAGTTCTACTGGCCTTAATTTTTCCTATATTTGCAGAGCAGCAATGAGAAAGGTGTTATTTGATTCAACTAGTGTGCTGCTCAGAAGCCATTTTGGCATGTAAATCATCTGCAGAGGAGACAGACTGGCTGGTAACTACAAATAAGGGCAAATGGTAAGACCTTTGGTCTCCACCTGCAACTCTTTCACTGGGTGAGGAAGTAATGCAGCTTCTCTGAGATTTATTTTAGCTACCCATGAAACTGGGAAATCATAATTACTTGTCATTTGTGAGTATTGTATAGTTTTGCTCCCCACCAATCCGCAAGTTCTTGGAAAGCCTGAAATGAAATTTCCTTACAATATACTTTTGCTTCTACTTTTAACCACAACCAAACACAAAGCAATGTACAGTGTGAGGCTAGCCAGGCAAATAAATGTATTAACCAAACCTCCCAAAACAAAAACATTTTGGCCCAGGGTTTAGATTCCAGCAGGAATTAGTGCTCCTTCCTGGTTTACTGATACAGTTTTACAAGTACCCAATGATACACAGTCACTTTGGCTATAAGTCATTCAGGTGTGTTGACATCAATGCCACAGGAAGAATTTGGCTCATGCCACAAAAATAATGGTGTATGTGGGTACACAGAGAGGCACCAACAGAGTAAACAGCAGTTCAGAAACCAGCAGTGTTTTAAGCTTTGTTAATAGCAAGGAGCCAGGTACATTAAAGTAGCAGACAATTTGTTTGATAAGTAATTGATATTTGACAGGCCAGTGACAGCTATGTTGTCAGGAGATCACAGCTCCTGCTTCAGTATGTGACTTTAAAAACTTCACTAGGGGAAAAATTACAGTCAGGCAAGCAGCAGCAAGGCATAGCCTAAGGCGCTATCTGCCAATAACTAAGTCCTAGGGAAAACTGATTTGTGGCTTCTGATCACATGAACCTATAGCCTTCACTATTGACTAATTGTGGTTCATCTGGATGTAGATCTATCTTGGCTAACAAGAAAGCACTAGAGGTCTTCATTTAGCCATTGAGCTGTGTCTCTGGAGACATGTGTGCAGCTGTCTTTACCTTCTTACCAATCAACACATCAAAAGCTGCAGAATATATTTCCACTTTCAGAAATGCAAACTGCAAGTGAGATAAAGTTGCCAAACTAGACTTGAAAAAGAGTGAATGATTATGACTCTACTCCAAATATGAAAGATAAATCATTTATGACCACATAGTACTTTGCTATCTATATAAATTTAGAACAGATACGATGGAGTCAATTTATCAGATGGACAGCCACATAATTTTAATGTAACTGTAAAGGATTAAAACTATTTCAGGTGTCTTTTTTTTCCTATAAAGCATCAGTCTAGAGAGAACACAAGTAGACCAGGTGAATGCACATTCTCTTGCAGAAAGTGGCCATTGAATGATGGCGTTTTGATTTGTTTTGTCGTAGTGGAAATAGGGTAGTTAAAAATAATCGACTTGGTGCCATGAAAAGCATCTGTTAACTACTATGCAAAGCATTCTACCTAGTCCAAACATCATGCTAGAACTGGGAAAAAAAATTACAAACAGTACTATGGAACTATTTGAAAATAAAGCTATGGAAAAGACAGGCAATTTTGACTTAAATCCCTTTCTTGGCTTCTGCTCTGGTTAACAATTCATTCAACTAAAGGCTATGTCGGCAAGACACAGAGCACCACCACTGAAGGAGCTGTGCTCCTTCATACTCCATCAGTGCTATCAGAGTTTAAAAGTCCACAGCAATTTCAGGGATCAATGACAGTTTGACTTGGAGTTCAGATTCAAGTCACATTGGATTTAATAGGCAAACAATTTGCTTCAGGCCTAAGTAACCAGGAGTTTTGTGATGTCTGTAAATCAAGGCAGGACCAGCCAGTGTTGGACCTGACTCAGTCTCATACTGTGAGGCATGCCCAAACCACCACTGTTTTCTCTTGTTTGTACTGTCTCAGTAAATCAGGAGAAAAGTTTTTCTTGTGAGATTTCTGTTTCCTTCCAGTCCAGAAGAATGGGAGAAAAAAGGTGCAGAATCTTTGCAAGATTTTAACATCTCTGTGGGCCAGCGTGGCTTCAGCAGGGAAATGGCAAATATTTTTGCCATATCACATTCTGCGCAGTTAAATTGGGATTCACAGTCTGGCCGAGAAGAGCAAATTGTTCACATAAAATTAAAAGCAATAAAAAGATCCTCTTAGAACGTCAATCCTGAGAGTAACTTTGCTCATTTTCAGTTACATTAATGTATGCATGTTACTGGATTACCTATCCCAACCAAGATCAAAGAGGATAATAAAAGTAGATAAGCAGTCTGTGTGTAGAAATTAATAGGAATTTAGAGGAAGAGACAATTTAAATTTAAAACCTGTTCTTCAGGACAGATTGTTTATGTAGGTAAAGCAGAAGAAGCTTAGTCTGTTTTCAAAGTTATTAGCATTTAACATATTAAATTTCTGCGTCTGTCAATGTTGTTGGTTACAATTACTACCAATTTTGACACAGCACACAGATGCACTTCTTTTTTTAGTTAAATATATGTATCTCTCACGCTTCTTTTTGTTGGACTTCCGCTGTGATACTTTTGCCCAACAGACTTACGATAAATGACTAAAGCTCTGACAGGCAGGACAAGTAGTTCAGCCTGTTCCCAAAAGTGCCACATCATTCTTGTTACAAAACCTTATTTTTGTATTGCTTATAATTTTGCAAAATTAACTTCCAAGGATAACACTTTCCATACTGACATAGTTACTCTGGAAAATATCTCTACATCTTGCCTCTTGTTTTTCAAAGACAGGAATGCCTCTATACTCAAAGCAGGGATGGCTTCTTACCATTTACTCAAAAATACCTTTAGTTGGCCAAACTGAAAAATTTTTTGGGGGGTGGGAGGGGGAGTGTGGAATCACACTTCACTCAGTCTTAATAAAAATATCTTCCACTTTAAAGAAAATTTCTCAGAGTGAAAACTTACCTTATTGAGCACAATCTAACCCCCACAAAAGACAGAATGGGCACAAACTTAGGACAAGAGTGACCTGAAAGGTTTTCTAAAATTTTGGCTCAAATCCTGTATCTAGGATCAAGGCGTTACCAACATTTCTCATACTCCTTATTAATGCTCCTTTATGCAAGTGGAGAGAAGCTGCTGGAGCTGGAAGCCAACATGATGAAAACTACAAGGAGGGAGATGCAGTGTTTGCAAAAAAGAGCCCAGTGGGTATTTAAGCAGAGAGAACGGGAAAAAAATGTGATGAGCACTTTGTAAAGAAAGGGATAGGGACAGGATAGATGAGATTTAATGACAAACTTGCAGCTAAATGTTTTTTCTTAGGAAACACTAGTTTACCAAGCTTCTAAATTCCCTGCAGAAATTACAGTTTCAGTCAGAAAACCCTAACCCTTCCTTACTTCAGTTCCCCTCTCCTTCACCCTTCATAGCTTACAGTTTTTAATAACATCAATTCAGGTTTTAATAACACAAACATGCCTTGTTTTCCCAAATCTCTCTCTTCGCACTCAGTGTGCAGGATCAATCTGCTCTGCAGATGGATCCAAACTATGAAAGAAACAGCTGTAGTTGCTTCATCCATCACAAAATTACCAAATCTGCAACAAAGGAAGGTGACCAACACAGACTAGGACAAGAAATTCTCTCATCTTTATCTAATCATCAAAGCAGTTCACACTTGTGAATTAACTTCTTCAGAAATATCTGTCTTTAAAAAAAACCCCTTTCACAAGTGCACACAAGCTAGGCATTGCTGCCTAGTCACCTGAATACAAAGTGAAGGTGTTGGTCTGCAGAATACACCACTTCTGGGGTATTTTGTGCCTTTTAAGTACATACCATGTATTCTGAAGACAGGGAAAAAAGTAAAACAAGTTACGGATGAGGAGGCACAAGAATTCTTTAACCTAAATAAAAATTTGTTTTCATAGGAGGATGGTGGAACTGTTTACTTACAAAGCAGTATGCACAAAACAAGGATACAAGTTGTTGTGTTTTGTTGTCTTAACCCCTCTCAAGTGTCTTGGCAAACTAGATGGCTGCTTTATGAACAAATTGCCTGCCTTCCCACTTGGAATTTGAACTCCCAACTTTCTGAAGGGAATGCCCTGAATCATTCTGATCTTCTGTGACAATTTAAAAGCAAATGAAAGAAATACTTGGCACATCATAATTTTTTTTCTTTTTTACTGCCTCTGCAGCAATTTTAAAATTGGTTGGGTATAATGGTCATTTCTACTCCTAAGAGTTGCAGACTTTGAAGTTATTACAGCAGTAATTTCCATAATAAAGACATAAATCTATCTATATAATAAAGTATTTTTATACCTATTTGCAGAACTCTGAAACTCCAGAGACATAAAACCTAAATAAAGGAATATGAGTAAACTAAAAAGTAAAGTGCAGATAATTGCACCATTCTCTATAAAGGAGATTGCCCAGTTTTGCTAAAACCTTAGATTTCATCAAGGAAGAGTCTTCAGAATTAGAAGATGCAGCAGCAGGCTGGCAGATGCTAGTGCCAGTGCTTGAAAGAATAGGTATGATGAGGACTGGAGAGCTTTTGAAAGTTTTATGGAGCTCTTTGGCTCTAGCAGGTAAGATCTCCTCTATCTTTCCCAAAGAGTCTTTAGAAGGCTGAAAATATCTGTAAATAGCCTCTGCCAGGGATACAGAAGACACACACATCCTTGTGGAACACAGTTTTTGCTGAGCTAACAGGTACAGCTGTGGTTAGAAACAGCACCCTGACATTCAATCCCATTTCTCCCATGCTCATGTCATCCTTTTGTAGGAAGCCAAGTCAGCAAGGCCTGAAGTACTTCAGAAATTCCCCTTTCTCATGCTGAGGAAGACACAGGATGGGGATTTGATACTAGGCACCACTTGCAATAGCTAGGGCAAGCAAGACATTTTACATGCAGATGCATGCTCACAATAACTCCTCCTTTCTCTTTTCTTTTTCTACCCCAAAAATGCAGCTAAACAACTCCCCCCATATTTTATTAATTTAAAAAAATTATTAATAATAACTCCAGCACTTTCATCATGGTAGACTAACCAAAATGTGAGAATGATTACTCTAATAAGTGCCATGATTGATAAAACCTGAAAATGTTACCTCATGAATTGTTTCTAGAAAATGAGTGACCCCTACTTGAAATAACTCCTCACGAAAGCCTATAAAGTGGGATTGACCCAAAGCTCTGTGGTAGGACATTGTTTATGCTTGTGTGGTCAGAGGAACCGGAGCCCACAGGTTCACTCACCTCCATATGCAAAACACACCGCCACTATTTCCCAGCCAGTCTCATGAAATTCAGAACCTTCAGAAGAAATTGGTCCAAAGCACAGAAACTTTTTATCCAATCACTACCATTAACATTCCCACACTGTTTAAAATACATCGGGTCATTTAATGAGACCACTCCTAAGTGTTGCAACCAAAGAGATTAATTTGAGAACTGGTACAAGTGTCCTCAAAATCACACTCAGGATGTATCAGCTGCCTCATTTTTATGTGCTTCTCCGCTTTTTCTTAACTCTGTTTACCAAGAAACTTTTCATCATTTTATTCCCCCACAGGTACAGTTTTCCAATCATTTTCTGCCTTATGGATTCAGTACCATGCAATAACAAAAAAAGACACAACTTTGTTTGGTGAAGGAGATGTGTCTTACACTTTGCTAACATTATAGCCAGATTTCACAGTCATGGGAAAACAAAACACCTAAATGGAGCAGTTATTAATTCAATAAATCCAGCTGCTTTCTGTGCTCTGGGCAAAAGGCAAAGTTAAAAGCAGCTGCTTGTTGACGACATGTGCGACCTGACCAGGGGAAGGTAGCTGTTTTAGCACATCATCCACCACTTTGAAGGCTGACTGCACTCAATTTCTTAGACAATCTACACACCATTTTCAGTTCTGTACCTCCATAATTTATCACAACAATACCTCAAGCATACAGATTGGCGGGGGGAACAGGGCGGGGGATGAAAGCAATTTACAGTATAAAGATGAAAGAAGCTGAACGGCTCAAGAAGACCTACTATGTAAATCATATCCACAACTTAAAGGAATGTAGCCATAATATTCTGGAATTAATTTTTCCAGCATTCTTATATAGGTCACACAAAGGTAAATGTAGTTTCCTCCGCCCCCTACCACTGTATCTGGAGTTGTTTATCAATATGTTAAAGAGGAAATTGATTCTACCTCCTTTTTTCTACAAGGACAATAAAAACCTTATGTATAAAAACTTCTGATATAAACAACAGCAATCAGTAAAAAATTACTGTGCTATCTCTCTGTATGTCTTCTCTTCAGGTTTTTGGGCACATCCTTCAAAGTCAGTCTTCATGATACTCAAGATTAAGAAGGGAAAATAATATTTTCCCAGCAACAGTCTAGATCACACACAGTGTATCCCAGATATATCTCACCAGTCATAGCTGACTTTGAAAATGCAAAAGTTATGTGCAGCCTTCATAATATTTCTGACAAATTAAATATATTATTTTAAAACCATTATTTTAAACTTCATTTCAAACACAGGTTTATATTTTCAGACCATTTTCTAAATTATAATTGCTAAATATTTTTGATTAATCAAAAGTGTGTTCTCTAGGGGGGAAAAAATCTCTTTTTTTTACAAGATTGTGTACAGATATAACTATACTTCTTTATTGATGGTTTGGTAGTGATCTTTTGCACACAAGGATTTTTTTTCTGATGCACCATGTATCCCAAGGAGAACCAAAAGTGTGTGTGCAAATCTATTTACACAATTTTACCTCTTCTCTCAATGATCAATGACAGAATTTTCTGAGAAAACTCTGAATATACCTACATTTATTGTGTGTTTCTAGCACTCTAACTGCAATCTGCCTCTCAGTCTCTTTCTCCTGGGATCTACTTTTAAAGGTACAAGCATGTTAACAATTTCAAACAGCTGCTATTGAAAAAAATCATCATGAATGTTTCCTTCTTTCTCCTCAATTGTGGACTTAAATCTCAAAATACACTAAGGCTGAGTTGCAAGAAGCTGTTGAAGTTACAGGATTAACTCCAGACACCTCCTGCTCTAGCAGGCTTGAAGTTGGGGCTTATATGAGTGGAAAGGTGATACAAGAGATATTAATCTCTTGCTTTTCACACTGGTGGGTCCTGACATTTTGGGTCAAGCAAACTTTTAATGAATGGGAAAACTATTTTAAGTAATATTTAAGTATTTCTACATATATTCTGTGTTTTTGTCTCTTTCCAAAGGGATTTCAAGTAACCACTTTTAAAGACAAGAGACTTCTGAAAAGAACACAAGACTGTATTTCAGCAGCATATATAGTACATTCATAATGTTGTGATTTCAACAGAAAAAGTAACTGATTCCCACACAGAGGAAATGGGGGATAATATACTAGCTTTTGAATGGATAATTCCTTAGACCATATTCAGCCCAGATCATTAGATAACCTTCTGTGTGCACAATGTATGTATCCCACTCAATGTCTAAACATCATATTTCTAATGACATCCTTCATGTAGGCACACATGTACACCTCATTGCTCCCTACATAATGCACTTCAGACACAGGCTAGTCAATTCAACATAACCACTGCCTTCATTTAACAGAGAAGTATATGAAACTGTGCTTGCAATACTGTGACTCCTTGCTGAAATCACCCACTCCCAGTTTGACTCCACCATAGCACAAAAACTGACTTAAAATTACAATTTTATTTTTTTTCCATCCATTTTTGACATGTCACTTTGAATCTTCAGATTTCTTTGAATTCTTATGTGGTGGATCCCCCCTGCAAGACCCTGATAATCTGGCCAATGGTTAACTCTGAGCCATCAGGCTACCCGTAACAACACTGTTGTATTTTGGGGGCTGACCATCACACCTATTTCACTGGGGCTCCACTGAGATGCACAGTGAGTGAATCACCAAATCTAGGGCTGACAATGTCACAGACAAGCATTTACCACTGTAGCAGATATGCAAGGCCTAATAAAATGAGGCCTTACCATCTTGGGCTCACTTCAGCTAAGCAGTGAAGGACTACGGGAATGATTCAGCAGAAAAAGAAAAACAGGTTACATAACAATCCCGTGCTTTTCAGATGCTCTTCCCATGTTTACATCATGGGTGATGGCTACTGATTGCAATATCTTTGTTATGCTTCAAAGCTATCTAACTGATAATGGCTGAACTCTTTAAAAAGGCCTGGCTTTTGTTAAATTAAGGCTCTCCTTTGCACCTGCCTGGGGACTCTGTGTCCGTTCACACAGCAACATGCCACCTTGCCTGGCTAAACAATTTTGGCCAGAGAATGCTAACTGAACAGCAAGTATTTCACAGTTCTTGTCTAAACAATAAAACCTGTCCAGACAACATTTCTGACTTTCTATAAATCAGACAGTCCCATGTGCCACTTTAGCCTTTGCAAAGAAGCAAGTGTAAAGGGTTTTAAAAGGACTTCTGTTAAAAAGCAGTTGATAACAACTTGCAATACCAAAAAATAGGATGGCTCCTAATGGATCTCCACCCTAAACAGCAAAGAACTTTCCATACAATAAATAGTCTTGTGCTATTGAGTGACTGAGTCAGTTTCATTATTCATACAGTAGTGGATGAATTAATATGAATAAGAAAGAAATTGTGCCTCAATACTCAGCTTCCAAGCATGCATCAGTGTTAGCATTTTACTAATAAAACCACAAAAGTTTAAACAAATTTTTGCAAACTGACATACTTTCTTACTATACATAACAAAACAATTTAAAAATTTTTTTTATCTAGAGAAATGCAGAAAATAAACTCTTACCTGATTATTATTCATAATAATATATTATAGCCTTAACTTGAGCCTGCAGGGGACTGGGGAGTGTTTTCAGTCACTTCCCTTACATTAGAAGGTAACGTTTCATTGTCCATCACCCTCACTGCATCTGACTAGACTGATTGGGTGGATCAGGGTACCTGGGGCACAGAGACAAGGAAAAGGAGGAGCTGTCAGAGGTGCTGTCATTAGTGGTCTAAAGGGCAGCAGGTCAAGCCTGATATATGTGTTAGACTTACAGCATCTATACTAAATTTGCAACCTCTCTGTTCAGATATGACGGACAATACTTGGAGAGTCATCTCTGAAGAAGGGAGGAGCTGGCTGTTTATGTGCAATGGATCTGTTCAATACCAAGTCCATGGTTCAGGAGCTTGGAATTCATCTGTGTTAGCAATGCCTGTGTCTGCAGGGTTTCCAGACCCTGCAGAAATCCTGACTTTGCCCCTGGCTTTTCAGCTACATGAACAGACCTTGCTCAAGCAGATAGCAACAAAGACATCACTGTTTTCTGCAAGGCAAATGGCACCTCTTGTGTTGTACAGTACCACCTTGGCTGCCCTGTTGCTAAGGGTACTGTAAGGCTGCTCAAGTCAGATTTTTTAATATGTCAAAGTTTCCAGTATGAGGAAAGACAATCAAGGGTGGAGAAAATAGCAACAAGTGCTCTTGGAGCAGTGTTGCTCCAAGTGAACAAGTGAACAAGTGAACAAGTGTTCACTGGAGTAGAATGCAAATGTTTATGGTACTATCAAAGAGCTGAAGCCAAGAAAAAGTAGGTACTCTGCCTAATTTTATATTGCTCACAGAAGTGGCATGAATCTGCTTCTCCCTGTTGCAGATCTACAAAAGTTGAAAGGGGAAAAAAAAGGCGCAGTTTGGGGTTGCCTGTTGGTTCCTCAGGCCACAGGGTGATGAGACAGCATGAGCTTCCCTTGTAGTGCTGCAGCAGCCAGGAGGAGATGATGGACAGTGCCCCCCTTGGTCAAGCCCAGGAAGAGGTGATGAGGAGCATCTCACAAGGAAGCTGCTTCACTGATGTTCCAGCCTTTTTAACTTCTGTAACTGCAAAGCGGAAAGTCAGAAATTGTGCACACAGTTTAACTGTTGTTCCAATCTCTCCTTTAGAAGTTCTTGTGCTGCAATAGTGTCCAGAAGGCAAGGAAATACATTCTTTTCTTCTTAGTTCATTTTCTCGTGTGCTGATTGTAACCACTCATTTTCCATGTTCTTGGACTTGGCTTTTTTTCCTCTTTCATGATCCTGTATGTTTTGGATGTTTCTTTTCTCAGTCTGGAAATAGCAGCAGAAAAGTCCTTGTTGCTCAGCTACTTCTCAAATTCTTATTATGCAATTCACAACAAAGATATGTGTATAATTTGTATTACAATTGTTGCCAAGTAATCACAATATGAATGTTGTAGCTGTCAAAACTTAACGATGGGAAAACAACAAGGAACAAAAAAAAAAACCCAAACCACAGTCATTTGTGCACCTGAAGTACTAGCTATTGGAAAAAACTCCAGTTGCAGAGGATTTTGTTATGTAAAAGTTTTACATGCAAGTTCAGAGGAGAGAGTTGCTTCTCTGGCAATTTTACAATATGTTATCAGTGTTCCTTGCCTATAATCTGGAATCCAATTGTAGGGCAAATGCACCTAATTGTCGCTGCAATATGTAGTTTTATTTCTAATTATTCCTCTTCTTACAAATACAATCAAATGGCTGAAAGCCAGTTTTGTTTTTCTGTTGTATCAGCTATTGTTGTACAAGGAGAAGGAAGGAAGCTGTGATGCTCATGCAATCTTGTGACTGCATTTTATGCCATATGTGGTACTAACATGAAAAATAGTCTTCTTTTTCTACAGCTGACTGAACACTGTGGGAGAGCCTAGGCAGATATAGATTAGTGTATATATTTGTAGTTACTGACTGACAAATAACTCCCACTAGCTCATAATAGTTAATGGGCAGTGTCTCAGTAAATTACAAGGCTTGACTCCTCTATTATCATGAGTTTAAATTTGGTATTTTTTCCTGTGGGAATTCTCAAAAAAAAAAAAAATCCGAGTGTTTAAATTATGTTTAAGCTGATATATTGAATATCCCTGAAGACTTACTCTATAATAGTTTTCTTTAGAATGATACACTAACTCCTTCCCCCACACACACCACTTTTCTTTTACATAACAAATTTCTTAAAAAAAAAAATTGAGTGTGAGACAGAAAGCTTATATTTCAGGGAAGAATGGTGTGAGGGGCCGAGGAGGCCACATAATTGGGTGTGATGTGTCAGTTTCTCTAGTGACTGTCGGGACTATTCTGTCATCACTTCCGCAGTGCGTAAGCGAGAGGATTGCACAAATCCCCACATCTCCCGTGACTTAACCAAACACTGGGGTCTCCTCCAAGAGCAAGTTAGTCAGGAGGTGTGCAGGTGTTTTATACGTTAGCAAAGAAAGCAAGAGATGGGGGGGATGAAAGGGAAAGGCAAAGGATGAGATAGTGTGACATGAAAAGAAGGGATTGCCAAAGCCAACATATTTCATACAGGTTCTGCTTAGCAAATTGTACTCCTAAAAATAAAATAATTAAATATAAAATAATCCCCAACAGTCTAAAGTTACCCTAGCTAGAAGTAGATGTAGCTTACTTTACAGCTGTGGACTGCTCTGCAAACACAGCTTTTTCATTATTTCTTTAACTGCTTTCTTTTCCCTAAAGAGAAAACAGAAAAAACTAACAATACATCACACTTCACCTATCTTCTGAGCAATTTCTTAGTGGGCAGATAAACACAGTAGGACAGCATCTATACTAGCAGAACAAATTTCTTCTCCCTGAAACTTCCTAAGAGTTATCCTATCAGTCACAATGGGCAGGATTCATCCTTTGTACCTTAGGTGGTAAAAGTACAGGTTTTCAGATTGAAGTTGTTCATCTCTTTGTATTCAAATTAAAGAAATAGGCAGATGTTCAGGATAGTTCACCCAAAAATTTTAGATATTGGTCTTAAAAGAAGAAATGCACCCTAAAAATGCCATTTGATTTCCATCAGTTTTGGAAAAGGATAAATTCATTGTTCAGATGCAGACATCTACATACACAGTGCATTATAGTCACCCCATATGGTGACTCACTGGCTTCTTGTATGAGAGAATGATGCATCAGCATTCAAAGACACACCCCAAGAAACATCTTGGCTTGTTTATTTCTGTTTTAACAAATTCACACTTAAACCATGCCTAGTTCTGTATAATAAAATGTTTATTTACTGTACTTTTGCTTTGCTACACTCCCCTGCACTTCTGCTATGCTCAGTTAAACAGGAATCCTCGCTATAAGCCATGGCCATGATCCTTCCCCTTTCTGGTTCTGGACCCCTAAAGGTCCAGATTGTAAATGTAAGTACCACAAAATCAAATTATTTTCACTGCATGCCTACTGAAACTGAATTACATAGATTTTCTCACATAAATGTTTCTTTGTTTTTGAAAACTGTCCCGTATCAGAATGAATGGCATTAATTGATACAATACCAACTTTATTTCAGGCACACGAGATACGTTGCAACCTGTATCAAATCATGGAAGAGAAATGCTTTTTTGCCATGTACCTAGACAACTTCTGATCTGGATGGAAAACTGGGCACAGAACAAGAAGAGCTTATACTTGGCCCCTGTGAGTAGATCAACAAAGCAAGTCTCCCCTGCGCTGGCACTGCATAAGTTCACTTCTATAGTACTAGCTGTTTTAGAGCCCTTGACCCTGAAACAAGAATTGTGCTTTCTAGTGCCTAATGCTGCCATGATTTATAAATACAAACTTTCAGTGAATCCCTCAGGTTTCCAAGATTGGAGAAAATTAGGGATGTACTGCTATCTCTGAGGCACTTAACTCATGATGTAAACTTCAGCTTTCAGGGTAGCATCTATTATTTTGAGTCCCATCTCACACACACAAAAGTAACTGTGGTGGTGCCTTCCCTCAGGGGGGCTCGGACCCTGCCTGTTGCTCAGGCACTGGTTATACAGTGGTTGAGTAACACGGGATCCGAGGATGCTCAGGACACCCCTTAGACATCCCCTGGGGTGGAGAGAAGCACAAACCCAGCCTCCCTTTCCAGAGACTTCTTCGCAGTTCAGCAGTTTATTGGTCAGTTATTAGGCAATCTTTAATAATTGGTTGTTATTACTGTGTCCCACCCTGTAAGCCCCGCATTATTGGATGTTAGTGTTTTCCACGCCCTGTTTCCTGTTTTTAAAAGTTCGTGTTTAGTGCATGGTTCGGCAGATTTTTGGTTTCTCTTGGACTATAATAAACTATCTACACCCCCGTCAGAAATCTCCCTCTCCTTTTCGTCGTGCTCCAGACCGCCGTGCGCTCAGCGAGCCACTATCTGCACCTACCGAAGACAGGCTATCCAGCCTGTGGCAGCGCCATTGGGATACCTGCTTGCTGCGTGAGAGGTTCTGGCGAGCCCACATTCTGGGCCACTGGTTTCCACGCGAGGGCTCGATCCTGGATGAGATCGGATCGCTCAAGACCCTCTGAATAAGCGGTGCTCCCAGCCCCAAGATTCCATCGAGCTATCCCGAGGCAGGGCTGAGCGAGACGCGACGCCGCAGGTAACTGCACAATAAAAGAGCTCATAAAGATTTACAGATTATGAGGTCTCTACAATACTGTAACCTGTGACAAACCAAGGTCCAACGTAAATTAAAAAAAAAAAAAAAAGTAGGAAAAAAGGAAAGGGAAAAAAAACAGAAAGAAAAGAAGAGCAATAGAAAGTCATGGAAAGAAAATGGAAATACATTGCTATTATTTTAGATCTTTGAAATAAGAGGAAATTTGTAAAAGGAAAGAATAGAGACCATCTCAGACCAGTTTCGAAGAGGAGTAATCTCTATTGTTTGAAAACCTTTTATCTTAAGGCTGGGGAAGAAAAGCATACCCAAGAGGTCATCTCAAAATGAGACTAAGAAATTTGTCATATGTAAATTGTCAGATACTGTTAGAAATTACCTGAAATAGCACTTGAATTTACAAACTAAATCTAGCTTCAACGTTCTAATTTGAAACAAGCAGAAAAATATGGTTTACAATCTTTATTTTGGTGTATATTTTTATTATTATTCCTAATCAGGAATGCAAAACCACCAAAAAATTTTGCAGTAATAGTCCTTTGATCAGAACTAGAAAGCCTGAGCAAACTTACAAGAAAGCTTATTCTCAATAGAGGAACTTCATCTTCATTGGAACAAACAGCACCCAGACACCACCAGGCACATGAGAAATACCGAAATAAACACAGCCTTGTATCTTGCAGTATTTTAAAAGCTTGCATTTGAAGAGCATGCAAAAACAGAAACAGATTTTCTTTCTACTCTCGCTCTGCATTATATATTAGATTATTACTGCCATACATGAGACCTGTGGAATTTGCAAAACTCTTTCTTTATGGTACATGTTCTGTGACAGGTGTCCCAACCAAAGAAAATACCTTATTTGACTTTGCTAGTCCAAAATGTACATTAATCACCTGACAGGGTCACTGCAAAGATCGTAGGATTTATTAGTTCAAATATCAAACATTTAGTTCAAACATTTCACATACAATAGGACATAAAATCATTAGCTTCATATTATAAAAATAACTGCAAGTGTCCTATTTGGCTTCCGAGTCTGCAGCTACCGTGGAATTGAGAAGTAAAAAAAAAAAAAACCTAACACCAATAATGCCTTAAAACACATCATACATGGGAGATTCTCCATTTGAGGGGAGAAAACATGTAAATTTATAGAACACAAATCCTAATTATTGATATCACTACAGAATACCTCTGAATGGATTTCTTTTAGAACAAGAAGCATTTATTCACTTGGCAATTTTATACTTGCGAATTCAACAAAATAATTTCTTTTAATTTCTGTTTTTAACAGGGCAGAAGTCTGTTTGAGTCAAACATTCATGGTCACCTTGTGCTTAACAGCAAAACTCTCTGTGGGAAGGGACTGTGAAGAAGGCAGAAGCTGTAATTCATCAGTACTGATCCAGAACAATGAAATTGAAGAAACTACCGAACATGGCTAATTTGTTTCCTTTAATGAAATTTCTATTTTATATGTGTGTTTGTATCTATTAAATGTAGTTTCGGTCATTTTGCCCCTTGGAGCAGAAAAGGTTTTATCTTAAGTAACTACTTTTAGAAATATACACTTCATTTTAAAAATATATACATATATATACTCTAGCACATTTTTTATGTTGTTAGCCCTCTTGTTTAGTGACATTCAGTTTTCATAAAGCTAATGCAGGAAATATTACAATATTTACAATGAAACTCCAAAACAAAACAAAAAAGCTCATGCTGGAATAATGACTTTTGACAGACACACCTTTCGAAAAACCCACCCCAGTAATGAGAATTTACTGAACAATTGTGCAAGACTGAGTCCAAGTAACACAGGAGTGAAGAAACAGTAATTGAAAGACACAGTTAAATAAATAATTCGATATTACTTTTAATTTCTTAACAAAGGCTAACGAATTGCGTATAAAGGAGATACTTAGGACAAAGAGCTTCATGGAAAACTCAGTACTATTCAACATCCTTACTAAAACAAGGATTTCCAATTTTGAGAAATCCAATTCCCATGTATTTTATAATACTTGCTGAAGCAGCATCCAAACAAAATGGCAACCAAACTGACACGCTGCTCACAACTCAAACCACATGCAAGGTCTGATCCTCTAAATTAGAAGCCAGCCATTATCTTCCCAAAGATCTGGGACAGAAGTAAAAGTTTATCTGTGCAAGATGAGTACCAATTGCAAAGTAAAGTTGCACAGAGGTTGTCCAACATTTTTAATCAAATGTGTCTTTGTGCTCAGAGCAGAAGTAGAAACAGATCTCTGGGCCAAGTAACCTAGCTGGAAATGAAATGAAATGAAACGAAATGAAATGAAATGATGGGTCCCTTGCCAGTAGTTTTTAAGGTTATCCTTTGCAGAATAAGACATTCGGCTATACAATTAAAAAATAGTTTGAGACAGGAAAACAGAAAAAAACAGCTTTCAAAATGGAGGGCAACTATCAGTGGATTTCATGGGATTTTGTGCAGTTCAACTGACTCATAAATTACTTTGAAAAAGAATTTTGACGCCACAAAAATTAATAATTTGATTACAGGAACATTTCACGATGACAAGGTTTGGAAAGAAAAACTTTAAATGAATGTGAAGTAAAATATAGACAGAAAAGGCAATCCAAATAATATCACAATAGATACTAATGTCAGGTTTCAGGAAGGTTACTGTGAACACGTAGTGGACAGAAAACACCAGCTCAATGTGTGGCAAAAGCAAACGTACAAATAAAATATTTTAAATTGTTCTGTAAATAATAGAGGGTAGTGTAAATCACTGGTGTAGCAGCCACTTCTTGAGTGCCTGGATGCTCTTCTGGCCTCCATAAAAATACAGCAAAGCTTCAAAAATTACAAAGAAATGTAGTGAAGACGACAAGGAATGAACAAAGACACAAGTGCCATTCTCTAGACAGATAAATTAATTAGACTTGGGACGCTTCAACATGGTAAAGAGACAGAGCAAGAGAATTAGTTCCCTGGCTATGTTCTCAAGTAAAAATTTATACTGTGTCTCAAAACAGGAGAATAAGAGAATATCAAATTAAATGGTTAGGCAGTCCATTTAAAATAAACACTTTTCCAGAAATTCTTTTTACCAAGTAATTAATAATTAAATTAATTGTTTAACCCAACTCACTGCTGCATTGTGCCACAAGGGAAAATAGAATTAAAATGCAACTGGGCAAATTTATTGAACAGAGGACTTTCAAGGGCGCTAAAATATGACAATATGGTAAAGCCTATGTAAAGAAATCTCTAAAGCTAAGATCATTAGAAGACGGAAAATATTCTCTACTGGATATTTTCCTGTACTCTTTCCCTAACCTACTGGCCACTGTCAGAAACAGGCTAATGCACAAAATGTACTTCTCGTATGGTTCAAAACCGTCACTTATATTCTCTGCCAAAACTCCAAGAAAACAAGTTAATTTTTGTCTAGTGGAATGGAAGAATAAAATACTAGAAAACACTGACAAATCATTTATAGTTGCTAGAAATAAATATCTTTTATGCATTTCCATAATTTTTGTTAAAAAATGCTTAAATTTTGTATAAGTTAAACTTGAATCATGTTCAATGCCAATTCCCTGAACGTTCAATTCACTTTGAACTAGTCTTAAACACCAGTAAAATTCCTCTTTCTCTGAAACTGAAAAGTTCTGTTGGGTTACAAGAATAGATTAGCTGTGACTAATCTGCACTGGTTTCATGGTTGTCCTTAGGTACCTACTTCTTTCTTAATTGTCCATGGTCAGTACATTACTAGGCTGTCTCAGAACAAGAGATATTCTAAAATTTCTTTCTGTATCATTTTATAATATTTCACAAATATCTGAAACACTGATGTAGCTGGTTGAGCCTTGTTGAACATACAAATAAGTAGATAAAATTTAAAATCAATAAAAGAATTGTTTTATTCTTGAACTACGTTTTCTAGTACACTAATGGAAGTTACAGAAGATCATAACTTTAGCTTAAAACCCCACTAATCCTGGGAAATTAGAGAAATCATCCAAGGCTTTTTCCACTGACGTATGGCTTGCAGACCTCAGAGAGGCTGAACAGGGAAGCAATCTGTTCACCCTGTAGCAATAGCCAGCCTGATTCATCAGAAACTCTTTTCCTATTCCCTGAGCTTCCTGGGATCATCACTACTCAAAAAAACTGACAGAGTTTGGTCATCGTTCAACACTGAAGCTGCTTAAAAGTGATAAATGTCACCATATTACCAGCTCCTTCAGTTTCCTCAGAGTAAAATCTACTAGTTTCTGTGACTCTTTGCAACTTGATGTTTAAATTATTTCACTACTTCTCTTTTGATAGGTCTGGTTAAATTATCTCTTTTGTGTTAATTCCTATTAGTTTCTATGATCCCTAATAAATAAGAAATTTCAAGCTACTTAAAGAACCCAAAGTTACAGATACTGGTACACAGTTGAGTGTGGTCTTTGACACTACAAATACTCTCACAGGACTTTCTCTTTTTTTTCAATGCACTAAATGTGGTACCATTTCTGTTTCTATTTCACTTATTTTTTTTATTTTCTAAAACTTTCAAGGTTTTTACTACTCTTATTATTTTCCTTTTTATTGTTTATTTTGCTTATATGTCAATAGTGACATTTCCACAACTGAGACAGTCAAGAGTCTACCAGTCTACTCATAAAATGCAGAAGAGGCCAAGAGTGCTCAACTCTCAGTTCTATCATTTAATTTTTATCATCTTTTCCACTAAGGAAAACTGCACTGCACACTTCTCTCCAGATGATGCCTTCTCTGCAGCTTCATCCTGAAGAGACATTTTGCCTCATTAACAAGTTTCTCCATGTTAATATTTTCAGAGTCAGAATTTGCTTTATCAATTCTACACTTAGTTCTTATTGTCCATTATACCATGGGAGCTTCTCCTACACTTCTCTAACTCTAGAAGCTCTACGTTACATGAGACCAGTGGTCCTTTCAGTATCAATCACTAAAAGCCTTTGCTGAAAGGTGTGGGGAAATTGTGGTATATACCCTTGTAATGACCTATCAAGTGGGGAAGTTTCTTCCTCACCTACTTTAACTAAAGTTTGACTTATATCGTAAAGCTTGAAAACTTAAATCCCTGCTCTAAAATATTTTTCTGACATAAGTCTGAAAATTTTTATTAGTTTTCCATGAAACATTCTATTCTATTAAAGGCAGGGAGTTTAGGATGCAGGAGAACACAATACACAAATTCATAGCATATAATGTAGCATTAGAAATAACACTTTCATATGATGCTCTAAATTGGTGATTTTTATGTTAGAAACAAAACTTGGGAATGTTATGCCTCTTGCAGAATTTACTTTAAAAAAATAAACAAACATAAAAATTAACTAAACCTCTTTTTAAGAAAAATTAATACAATTCTAAAAATAGTTACTAAAAGAAAGTAGTGAGTTTAGTGTAGAAAGGTTTAAAACCAGGAGCAAGTCTGATGGAGATATACGTTATTAAAAATCCAGAAATGAACTTTAAATAATTTTATTTATTCACAGAGAAGATTCTAGCTCAACTGTGTCTTAAAGTACTTTCCTCTTACTAGCTTTGCATTCCCTTAATTATTTTTTTAACTATTTTCTCACCTCAGCCATGCATCAGGAATGCTGCTTCGACTTTTCCAGCAAGGATGAAGATCTGCATAAATGTATAACTTCAGAATAAATGCATGAAATTTATTTTTTAAAAATGAGTAAGAAGAAAGAAGTGTCTTTGCCTTATTTTCCATTTGTACTGAAACAATGAGAAAGATTGGACCATGCAACTAAATTATCTTCTGAGACTAAATATTTCCTGAACTGTTTTTCGAGAAAGAGCCTTTCACTCTCTTCTCTTCCTTTTTTAGGAGTGTTATTCCCCATAAGTAACCAGTGACATTCAAGAGTCTACATCTTTATGAAGAGTTACCACACATACTGTAATCTGAGCTGTCACTATTATGTCCATGTCTATTAACATGGAAGTCTGAAGCATCAAGTCCTTTCTGCTTGTAGTATGTGCTAACATATGCATGTCCTCTTTTTAATGCTACTTTTCCTGTATTCTAAGTTAATTTGTTTTGATTTAGTCTTGTTCACTTACAACGGATTTCTGAAAACTGTGCAAATTCAGAGAGAAAAACATCTGCAAATCTTATCCTTACATTGACTATATTATGTTTTTTCTTTTCTAATAACTAGTAACTATACAAAACCATGGTATAAACTAAAATAGAGTAAACACTTTGTCGCTTTTACATTTTTTATTGGTCACTCTTTATATCTGTGTACCTGCACCACTGTACAATATACTACATGTAGATGCACTGAATGTTTCAAATGGAGAACACAAAGAAATATTTTTAGCAGCAGAAAGAATTAATCATTGAGCAAATCACTCTGCGTAAGTTACCATCTATTTTCCATGAAGCACAGACTAAAGCATGTTAATGTAAAGTACAGATATTGCAGTGCAGTGTAGTGTTACACTGTGCAGGGAGAGCCCAGCAGTCTGTGGCAGCCTGAAACCGTGCACAAGTGCTTACAGCTGCAGTGACATGGTGCTAAGCATGTTTTAAGACTAGTCCCAGTCGAGCGGCATCTTATCCAACCAGAAACAATCCTACAATCCAGCTCTTTTTAAGTGATCATCCTTGTATCATAACAGATTTAGGTTGCAGCTACTTTGGATTATGGTTAATCTAACCTTTATCCATTCACATCTTCACCTGAAACTTACAAGGACCAAGAGTCAATTGCCAGGGCATAATTCACAATGACACTGATCTCTCCTTCCTCACTCTAATTATCTGGATTAAGAATAACACTTTTGAGTAATTATTTTCACATTGGATAAACATTAAGCTTTCCTGGATTTATCTGAGCTTTTTCTTAACATGAAATAGATCCAAGCAGGCTTATAAGAACATAACTGACAGCGGTGACAGCTTAATCAAGGAAACCCTAAACAACTAAAACAATAGGAAATGTTTGTTTCACATTGTTTTGAATAATCAAGAACCAGTAACCTGATAACCCACTGGCAAACTATCTACTCATAGACCAAAGGAAAAGCAATATCCAGGCAGATCAATTACAGTGACTTGTGATGTCTTAATAAAGATGTAAAATTTTCTCTGATGCAGTACCTGCACAAAAGTAAACATGAGTTTACCAGTGGCAAAAAATGTACAAGACTACAAAGCTGCTGATTTACAGGACATGTGCCACAGGAGTGAGAAAGAAAAAAACATATTATCAGACTGCTAAATTAATAATTAAAATGAATCAGTTACCAGCTGAATCACTTCAGATGACAGTTTGTGAAGAAACTGCATTGTCCATCTCAAGCTACACAGACTCCCCAAAATTGATATCACAAGCAGGCTAGAAAAATCTTCCAACCTTGTCTTTGAAACTACCTACGATCATATACAATTACTCACTAAAATCACATCACAGGACCCAATTGCACTTTGGCTTTGCAGATCCACAGATAACCTCTTAAAGAGCAAACTCCCTTACTGTGTCGACCCCTGACCTCGAGCTCTTTTTCCAATCTTCAGTAGCACCACATGTTTCTTTCCCAGAGTGAGCCAGGTCTTGGAGTCACAAGGTTTCAGAGGGGTAGCAAGTGCTCCAGCTATCATAACTTTAAGGTTAAGGGAGCACACAGTTAATATCTCATTCGCAAACTTTAATGCATTCCTTATACTACTACTTAATTTGGTTTGAACATTATTTATGAAGGACTTTTCAGTAAGTATTTTTCCATTTGTGGGAGGCTTTTAATAATTTATAAGTAATAATTTTATTTGGCTCTTAAAAGGCTTTAAAATGTTATGCCTGGATTGAATACTTTAGCAGCCACTGGAAGCTGAATCACAAATAAAGAAAGTATTTACATCTTAATTTTAGTATTATTTTAGAAATTGATCAAATAAGGGGCACAGACAATTTTGTTTAATAACTTGACTTCCCTGAGGCTCCACAATAACAATTAGACCACTGGGATTTTCTCTTCTTATGCTTAGCAATAATAAATAGTAAAACTAGACTTTCATAATGATTTCTTCAGCATGTCAAGAGAACATGAGCTATGGAAGAACATTATGAGTTGGCTCTTAAAAAACAGAGAACAACACATCACAATTCAGGGCACTTAACTGTAGATGAGGCAAAACAACTGAAGTTATATCAGGTGGAACATCTTTCTCTGTGAATATGCAAACGCTTACTTGGAACTATATTCTGGATGTGTATATATAGTTATCTTCATGAGATATGAACAGCACCCTTGAATACTGACATATACTCACCTCCATGTTACTGACAACTTACCTTGATGACAGGCAAGGACTCTTGCACTTTTGATACCTTTCCACTCTCAGACAGACACAGAGAGACATTTTTTTTTTTTTCATTTGAATTCAGGGTTTCTCAAAGTTTGCTCAGCTGCTTTTATTGGATACTGAAAAACGGTTTCCTCAAGCATTTTGCAATACTTCCTAAGGGGGCAAAAGGGATGTGAAGACTTTGAAATTATGCAAGAACTGAGATCTATGTACATACCGCCTGGTGTGACAATGGCACTACTTCATAAACTGCAGTGTGTGGTTTCTTTAAAATTGAAAACGCTGAAACCTATCACAGAATAGTTGAGGTTGGAAGGGATCTCTGGAGGACATATTGTCCAACCATGCAGAAATGATAGAATTTCTAAGTGTATTGACTACACATTTTTATTTGGAAAACATCAATTAATACTTTGTCTTAAACAAAAAGACCTATTCAAAATAGCCCACTTCTTCAGCATCCAAGGTTTCCAGCAAGTGGTAATAGGTCTTTACGTTAAGCAACACTCCAACCATCCTGTATGAATTATGACTTTGAAGTATTTTGCTTTCACACCTTTTTTTTTTTTCTAATCAATGTCATTACATTATTAGGCAGATGTGCTCTCATCCTTTTTTTTTACATTTACTGTGAGATCACCCAGAAGAATTTATTAACTAAAAGGAATAGATTATTCAGTAAGTGTGTTTCTTAAATTTGCTCTTAGCATGAAGCAATACGTAAATATCTTGGAAAACAAACATACACTTTAAAACAATTTTGAAAACTGATGAAACACTCTGAAAATTAGTTAGGAAAAATGTAAGGTAGATACAAATAACTGACTGCACAAAGAGAGGATGAGAAATCACTGGTTAAGGGTTTTTTCTTTAAGGCAGACCAATTTCAGAATGCTCAAAGACAAGAAGAAAGAGATTTTATCTACATAGTACAAGAAGAAATTTATAAAAATGTGGAAGAATTTTGTCAAGGAGAGAGGTTGGATTACAAATCCATCTTCAAATTGCTGAAGAGATTATTCTACTCTGAATCTTTGGTGGACAAGTGAGGTGGTTAAAATAACTTTAATAGATTATATATTTGAAGATGTAAGGATAGTGAAAGACTGCAGGAGACTGTTTTGAGGAATAAAGCATCTGCCACACCAGGGATCATGGAAAACAGATTTGACAGAAGTCCATCAAGAACAACGTCATTGTGGAAGACTCTTTTGTGGGCTAGAAAGAATGTACATGTCAGTGAATTTTAGGCCTATATTCCAAGAGTACAGTGTTATTCTATATGAGAGTGTATGCTGGTTTCAGCTGGGATAGGTACAATTTTTTTCATAGCATCTGATACAGGGCTATGCCTTGGACTTGTGCTGGAAACAATGTGGATAACAGAGAGATACTTTTGTTACTGCTGAGCTCACACAGAGTCAAGGTCGTTTCTGCCTCTCACCTCACCAGTGGAGAGTCTGGGTGTACAAAAGGTGGGAGGGGACACAGCTGGGACAGCTGACTCCAGCTGACCCAAGGGATATTCCATACCATAGTGTGTTGTGCCCAGCACATTCTCTAGGAGAAGAATGAGTGGACGTTCAGCTTAGTCTTCCCAAGCCACTATTATGTGTGAAGGAGCCCTGCTTTCCTAGAGGTGGATGAACACCTGCTTGTCCACAGGAAGTGTTGAAGGAATTGCTTGTTTTGCTTTGCTTGCTTTTGGCCTTTGATTTACTTGTTAAACCATCTTTATCTCAACCCACAGGTTTTCTCACTTTTGCCCTCACCCTTCCTCCATCCCATCAGTGGGGAATGAATGGGATGCTTACTTGCCAGCTGGGGTTAAACCACAACAGAACAAAACATCAAATGTTCTTCTAGGCCAGGTAGAAAAAGGTGGGTTTGACTGAAATAATTTTTCTCAATAGAAAATTAACTGATGACTGGGTATTTTTCCATAGACCATGTCTGCCTCCTCCATAGCACATGGAAGACTATGGCTTTCACTGGATTTATAATAATTCTGACTGAGACAGCTGCAATTTCTAATTGAATATTTTCCCCAGTTTTGTTTCCACTCTACGTTCCCTATTTTCTACCTCAATACTCTTCCAGTGTAGACCAATCTTTTTCACTTAACTAACAGAAAGAAAAGAATTTTTAATGAAGAAGCTTCATACATACCTTGTTTAAAGACACCTGTGTGTAAGTTTGTACACAGATTATTGTACTCTAATTCAAATTTTTTCATTCAGACACTATACAGTGGAAAACTGAGTCAAACCTGAGTTTTGACAAAATAAAACCAGCTGTCAGACTGCTTGATTTCCCCAAAGATGTCAAAACCTAAACCAGTCCATTTATGGTCAAATATAAAATCAATAGTACATGTGTTAAGGAAATGCTGATTTTTTTTTCCTTGCATTTATAAAAATAGTCTGTATTTTCTACATGGCAAAAGTTATTTTCTCCTGCACCTTCTTTCACGCTGATCTGTCAATAGAAGAATGAAGAATTTTCTGATGATTTCCCTTCAAGACAGATATTAGGTATCTAAGAGGAACTAAGCTAGAAGGAATTAATAGCTCTGCCAACCGTACCTTCATGATTTCCTAGAGGAGGAAGCTTTTAAAATTTTACAAGTTCAAAGGGTATGCTTCTATTGTCAATGGAAACAGTGCAATTTGATTTTTAAATATTCCTCTGTGTAAGTTAGGAATAAATTTATGAGCAGATGCATGGATCTATTCAGCAAGTCCTGAAAATATCAGTGCTGAATTCTGATAGTAAACCCCACTGAAAGAGATAGAAAGGCTGAGTGGATACATTTACTTACCACTTGGAGAGGCTTAGCACTTCTCTATTATTATTCTGCAGCTCCAGTGGTACAAAATTTCTAGCAAGGAAGTATTCTGAAGAGACATCCTGACAACACACCAGAAGATATTATGTTAACTGACGAAAAGGAAACATTTTTCTATACTCATGAGGAAGCTGGGCAAACTGATTCAGACATAAGAAGTGTGCTCAAGTTGAACATTCTTTGGTGATCATATCTGCCTTCAGGGAACCTTTGAAAATGTTGCTACCAGACTTCCAGCAGAGTAAACTGATGAGACCTCAGAGAGGATGGAGGTATGGGGCCATTCACAGTTCAACCACTATGGTCCCCACTCTGTCCAAGTGCTCCAGAGAGTAGCTTTATTGAGGGGAACAGGTAGGAGCTGTATAAGCAAGACTGTGTGGGGTGAGTGTTGCCTGCTACAGAAGGCAAACATACAGCAATTGATATCCCACAACATGAGAGCTGGAAACTAAATTGTTAAAAAAGTATTATTTTATTAAAATTAAATAGCAGAAGTTGGGCTGTCATGGACCACGTCATTTCTTTCACGTAAATTATTTTCTTTAATTCACCTTAAAAATTCCACATAACCTTGAATGAAACTAAATAAAGACCACCCTCAAAAGAAAACCTTACAAAGCCATTCCTGGAGACTGTTTCTTGAGGACAGACACAACTTAGCAGCTTAATGTCTCAGGTACTCAAATAATACTTCCACTAAAGAAAACAGTATAGTACTATTCTTAGAGAGGTGAGAAAATATCTGATTATAAGAAACAGCATTCTTGTCTTTCTGCAGTCACAGTCTGCAGGCAACTTCTGCAATATAGTTCTATTGTAGTTCCAACCTCTTGATAGAAGACATTAAACTTTTAAAAGATTTTATTTATGGAAAACTAAGCCTTTCTTGACACTTTAAGAGAGGATGAACAACAAGTCAGAAGAAAGTTTGGGGAGGGGGGAGGGTTTGTTTGTTTCTTGCTGAAGAATGGTGTTATTGTAATACATCCCACCCTGATACAACATTGGCTTTAGAAGTAAGGGCAAATAATCATCCATGTAAAATACCATCATTATTTTTATACTATTTACACTTAGTGGAAATATATGCCCTTTTGGGTGAGGCTTAGTTGTGACACATTCTCAGTAGTTCACAATTTAAGAACTAGATGCTAGCAATAGGAAGTGGATTAGCAGGAACTGGGAGGGCAATTTTCTCATTAGAGTAACAGCAAAACTGGTACTCTGGATCCAGTCACATGCACATTGCAGTTACATTTGAGCCATAGGTAATAGCACTGCCATATTTCTGAGAAGCACTGAACAGAACATCCCACCAGAAATATTTTTTATCAAATCTACTGGTTTTAATATATTAATGTACATAGGCAAGATGGCTACCATTCTTTTTCAATTAAAATACCATATACAGCATCTATAAGAAGAATAAATTCAACTTGTAATTAGAACTGACAGTGGCTTATTCTTTCACATCATCAGCAAGTCACCCACAGGTGCAGAGAGCTCTAGCTTTCCAGCCACGAGGATTTCAGATGCTAGATTTAAAATGACATATGATAATCCAGAAATGAAAATTAAGTGTCATGTATTCCTTCACACAAAAAGAAATACGTATCACTGTTGGGAAGACAGCATTGTTGGGGTGGTAGTGGTGTTTCATTTTGTTTCAAGACTTTTGTATTCAACTGCTATTTCAGTTAATAACACAAGTGACAGCCTATAAACCACAGGTTCTCCTTTCAAATCTAGACCAACATCCTTAAATTTAACATAGCTTTCACAGCAGGCTGACTTTAGAAACTTTTTGTTTCATATACATACTTTACTTTAAGAAAGACTTTTGCAAAGCATTTCTTGCTGCTCAGGAACCCTCCTGCTCTGAGTTGCCATTGGTTTATACCAACATGACCTCTTGTCTCTCATCCTCTGCCTCAGGAAGTTGTAAGACTGTGATCTTGTTTCAGATATTAGGAATGCCAAATTGAAAATTAATCACCTTGGACTTTTAAGAAGTTGCAGCTATTGTGAAAATAAATTTGAAATCAACCTTTTTTCATGTCCACCTGCCATTTTTATAAAAGTCAAAACCATATGTGCTTCCTCTTTGAAGTCTGTTTTTGCTCCCTAATGATAGCCTTCACATTCCACTGTATTGTTCTGTTAGCTATAGCTTTCCATCAGCCAATGGAGGGGAAAAAAAGAAAAAAAAGAAAAAGAAAAAAATCGACAGCAGCATGACAAATGCTTGTGCAGATGTCTGATGCTGATGTGATAAATGGCTATAGTCTATGAAGTTACAAGTACAAAATAATGTCAACAAGTTGCAGTGATAAAACAGCCCATGAAATATTTCAATATATGTTCAACATTCAGGGCAATTTCTGTTTTGAATTACCAGTAATTTTTTTACTGAGTTGAAGTGATTCTTCTTACAGAGGAACCATTGTTTAGGGGTTGGGTTTTTTTCAAATTTCTGTCACCGTCTTCACATTGGTAATTCCGATTAATGCACTCTGATTCCCTTATTTTCTCAAGGCTTCACATTTTATTAGGAAAATAAAAGCATTCATAGCACTTAAGAGTCCAGGCACTGGATTGGACAGAATGAAGTTGTCACTGCTGTAGCACTTGCACTAACACAGTTTTGAAAACCATCAGAAGTGCACAGGTTTGCTGCGTTGCTAGTGCCCATTTGGGTTATGTAGAACACAGGATGATTTTGGTTTCTGCCAAGACTTAAACCCAATTATAAATTTCCTATTTTTTTGTAATAAAAATTAAAGTTCATTGGGTTTTCTTTTTAATGATTAAAGCAGATGGGCAGGAAAATCGAATGACTGGTTGCTTTCATTTGTCATTCCCAAACTGCCCAACGGAGCACAGAAATCTAGCACGCCTTATCCTTCATTGTGATCTTGTCATACAAACAGGCAGAAGAGAAAAAAAAATATAAAAATTAAATAAAAAATATATGAGACAAAACCTGCAGGATTGTTCATGTGACTGGATACAAATCAGGCATGCATGAAAGAATCATATGTCCCTTTAATTGGGAAAACACATTTTTCTCAAATCCAAGTTTTAAACTGGTTTACTTAAACCTAGGTTTGTGCAACACCACATCTGATTTAAACCTCACAGAATTCACTTTTTTTTTTTAACTGAGAGGTTTGTGCCTTTCTATACCAAGTCTGCTAAAGTGACTTAGCTATATTCAACAAAACAGGTGCGTGACAATGTGCAGGCAAGACACAGTAAGAGATTTTATGATACTGAACTAAAGCTTTTGTGTGTTGCACTACCCAGTGAAGCTTGTAACTTCTAAGTTTTATCCCCACAGTGCCATAAATGGCCTGGATGAATCTGGAGGGCAACTAAGCACAGTGGCAAAACAAGAAAAGAGTGGAGAGTTTCAATAGATGAAAGCAAGGTTCACTGTGATAGGTTTTTACCTACTGACATTCATTAAACTTTTCTAATTAATACAAACAACAAGAATAAAAACATACATCAGATAAGAATGGAAGCCTAATGAAGTTTAATTCAGACCTGGGGATAATCCTAGACAATAATTTTACATATGAAAGAAGGCTCCACACCCTTCTAATGAAGGTTTAGGAAAGACAATGTTGTTTTCTGTAGTTCACAGTGTCTGCATACCTTGTCAGCCTTATAGACACTGTTTTTCATAATAGCCTGCAAATCACAAAGGAAGGAAGTCCAATTTTGACAATATCCTCTTTCAAACCTGTGCTCATAGGGTATCTGTGCCCACTGTACTCCTATGAAGACTCATTTGCTCTCTGGATAGGACTGATACCTATTTAGAAAGGAAAAGAAATTAAAAATCACCACTTTTGCACCTCAGTTCTACACTTTCTTTGTCAAAAGGGAAAATAAGCATGGCTGCCGCATGTCTCAGGCTGACTTTGAGTAGGATCCAATCTTGTTTAGGGGTTGGGGGTCATTTTATCATATAACAGGGTAAAACAAAACAAAGAAAGAGCAGCCTGAGAAAGTCCAGTTCCAAAGCTCCAAATAAAAAACTGCAGGCATAAGACATACCTGTTTTGTTCAAGTTGAACACATGCTGAAAATAGCTGTTAGCCACCAGCATTCACCTTGCGTGACCAATTTTCACTATTCTCAGGGTTGAAATTCCAAATAGTTTCTCAGTGAGTGCACAGACCTCATTTTGATTATATGTGAAGATTAGTCAATGGTTTTCAGTTTGTAACAGCATCCTTTACTAAGTCATATTTAATTCCTTTACTATATGTAGCCCAGACACCCTAAACCAAAATTTACTGTTTGTCATAAAAGTATAGGGCACTAGTCATACGCAAAATCTCTACTAGAAATAAGATCCTATTGAAAAAAATTGTCTGTCACAATATTTACAAAACCCTTTTCACTATTCTATTTTGTGTAAACCATGAAAAACATGAAAAAAATAAAAAACAAAAAAAAACCCCCAAACCACAACCACCACCACCACCAAAACCCTCAAAACCAAAAAACAACAAGAACAAAACTAAACAGGTCAAAATCTTCTCTCCTATGGCCACTTTCCTGGTCAACACCTTGTCAATCAGCAGATAGAGCTTGCTCGGCATTTGGTTAGATAGGAGATACGTTTCTACTGCTTCAGAAGGGGACAATAATCTCATGATGGCACCAGTAATGTCACAGATGAGGCTCTCAGCTAATTCCTTCAAGAACCTTGTTAGACCTCAAAACAACGTTTTATATTGGGAGAAATTAGATAAAAGCATTTTCTGTATCACAGAGGTAGGAAAAATAAAGTCACTGTGGATATTTCTGCAAGCAAAGATAGAGAAGACTGCACATCACTTTCTAATTCTCTGCACTGCCATGGGAGCAGCAGCCACTGCCTGGCTGTTGAGCTAAGCAAGCAGGATTGTATTTGCAATATGTGTATGCATGATGTCGTGGTTCTTCAGGGTCTGGAAAGAAAGAAAGCTGTAGAATTTGGCACCACAGGAATGAACTGTGTTTTAGCTGGAAAGCAAACCAGCGTATTTCTGAAGGAGAGGTGCAGCCAGGACTTGCTCTCATTTCACTACTGTAAAACTTCCAGATCGCTGACAAATTGCTTGAAGGAGCCCCAACAATTACTAGTGGTTAAGGTCTTCCCAACTGTTGTCTGACTATCTCTGAGCTTTATCCAAGTCCTCCCAGCAGTAAATCTCACAAGGAGGTACAGTGGCCAAGAGAATAATACAACCCTTTAACGTATAAGCAGGGAAATAACATATAACAAGTAGGAGTAATGAGCTGGTATTACCCTCTGCATATGGCATTAGTGAGACCATAAGTAGTACATACACTGGGAGCTCCCCCAAAAAATTCAGCAAACTGGTGGTAGCTCAGATGAGAGCCACAAAGTGATTCAGCATCTTGAAAATACTGTCTTAAGACTGAAGAAATTCAAAACATCTAGTTCATCACAGACAAATCCAGGTGGTGACTGACCACAGGTTCCAGGCCACAACATAAGGAAGACCTTTGTGATAGCTGGGAGCTCTGCAATGTATCTTGAAAATGGATAGACAAAATATCTTGTGGACGGAAGGTGATATTAGAAACACTGATTTCAAGAGCGTTATTGACTGTTGGAACATTTCATTGAAGATGTGGGAGATTCACCATCATGTACCATACTCAGACCAAGTAAGTCCCTTTTCTGTAACTTAACCAGAAAAAAAATACCAGGCTCTCAGCAAGGCATATGAAGCTTGGTTCTCTGGCATATGTAATGCTGTTTGGGATAGATGATCATAATGGATTCCTCCGACACAAAAAAATAAATAAGCCTGTATATGAGCCATAGGCTCTGTGATCACAGAACAGTAACACGTCTATGCTACTATCTCCCCATTTGTCACCATTTGTCATGATTCAAAGGCTGAAATTTAAACATTCCTAAAAATTATTGTCCACCAGCTTTACAAATAAGACATTGATAGACGTGTCTGTAAATTCTTTCTCCTGATAGTACCACTTATAAGCTCCTGTCCTTTCTTCCTTTCTCAAACCTAGATCCAAACAGTCAGCAATTTTACTACGACTCTCAGAGGACAAGTCATCAGAAATTATCCTGGAAAAAATCCCCTTCTGAACAGAATAATTTCTCTTGAGATCATTCTTCTTCTATAGAGGTTGGAAGGCTGAGTTTCAGGGGAACAGATTGGGAGTTACATGCAAGCAGAATGACAGATTAGAAATGTGCTTTAAGAAACAAAAATGTCTTTTAAAACCAAAACAGAAAAGAAATAGTTTATCTTTCCAAGGGAGCTTGCTAATTTCAATTATATATTCATTAATATTAATAAAATATCTGTACACCATAAGCAAATGCAGCATTTCATAGACATTATTATAAAGCATTCTTCATCCTCAGAAAACTTATTATTCCTGGATCAAAATCTGCATCAAGATCCAGGTATGGGAGTGTTTATATCATCATATGTTGGACAATACAATAAAACCTCAACAGAAACAGAAAGATAAGAATTCTGACAATATGAAAATATCCTTGAGAGACAGGAAATTTTATTGAAAAAGATATGCTGAGAACTTTTTCCTAGGAATAATTTGAAATAACTTTCAAAATGCCATTCATCCCAATGAGAAGTCAATAATCCAACATGATGTGCTTTTTATGTTACAAAAAAAAAAAAAAATTAGGTGTGTTGGGAAAGTTTGTAAGTGCTCAGAGGAAAAAAAGGAAAAAACAAGCCAAAAAACCCCCAGTGGTAACTTCAGAAACTCAAAGGCAATTCTGGAAAAGAAAGATGAGTGGTCAAAGAAGCCTAAGAAACACACACTAATTACATGGCTCTCACCACCACATGTGATATCACTCACCCAGACCAGCACAAGCTCTCAGAAACCAAAATCAGCATATTTTCCAAGGGGCTTCAAGAAAACTCGGTAAATCCAGCTTCTGCCTTTTTTTTTGTGATTTATGTTAATACACTGCAGTAAGTTTTTTCTGTGTACAGTCTATGAAACAACTGAAATTTAAACGAATGTTTCCCATAGAATATCCAGCATAGCAAAATGGCAACAAATTAATTTCACAAGATGTTTCCTTTGCTTTTATTAGAAAGTCCAATTTTCATATTCTAAGCTGGAACTCATGATCATATTTGGAACATGCTGACAGTAATACATTGTGTCATGAAGACATGGGTATTTTCCTCAGGCTGGGTTTGCTGACTTCCAAAATTTAGTGCAGAAGCTTTTTTCTTTTTTTTACCCAATATTATTTCCTTTAGTTTTAAGGTGAGAGACAGCTTTCTATTTCAAATTGCTCTGTTTCAGATGCCTCATGAATTACACAAGTTGTACATATACATATTACATATGTTTATTGCATAACTACTGTAAAATCATTTTGTCTTAAAATATAATACATTTACAGGCTGGAAAACTGCCACCTTTGGCTCAGTCCACGTTTCTCAAATCTAGTCCCAGGCAACAATTTTCCCCAAAGGTGCACAAATAATATGCAAACCTCCCAAACAATAATCCTGGAAGAGAAGTGTGCAAGAACTATTCCCAGAAAGAAAAGTAATGGGAAGAGTCATGCATTTCAAAGATGCATGCTGCACATGTAGTAGGGGGGAAAAAAGATGCTTTTCCACCGCCACCTCTGTCCAGTGTGAACTGTAAATTAAATTAAATGCAGATAGGTCCACTCTTCACTGTCAATGGATTTGGTTCCCTGCCCAGCTCGCTCCCTTAATACATTGCCATTGCAAGGGTTTGTTCGGGAGTTGCAATCGTAAATCACACCGTGAAGCTGCTTCCTCTCTTTGCATGCACCTGCAGAGGAAATGTGCCAAGGGCAGAATTAGTCATGCTATCAGGACTGTGGGCAAGACAGCAACCCCAGAAGCAGCCTGGGACGGGCTGCCATAATTTAAAGAAGCCAGCAGCTTTTTCTGACCTGCAGAGCAGCTGAAAATCTAGAGCATGTGAAGATGGCACAAGTTTTCTAGAGGCAGACTCAGGAGACCCCTGCACAGGCAGCTGCTGGAGGCCCCAGCTGTGTGCAGCCAGAACCAGAAAGAGCCTTCCAAGAGTAGGACCAAGACAGGTATAGATGCTGGTGAATGTCTCAGAACACGCTGAGCTCCACTTGCAAAAGGTGTGGGGAGCTACAGAGAGTTGTCACACCTGCCTTAAGGATCTGACCTGCATGTGCCACTGCCCTACAAGATAGATTATTCCAGTGCTGCTGATTTCCAATCAAGATTAAAGAAAACAGAGTCATCAATATTTATTTTTTTCTAATTTATCCTAACTTTGATGTCTTTGCCTGAGGGATTCCTATTTTGAGAAACATTGCTCTAGATAAGAATTTAGCTGTTTTAAATAATGTCATTTGTAATGCAGGCAGATAGTCTGTTCATCATAATGTAATAATAAAGCATTACATCTGTCACACTAAACCCACCATGATATCAGCCCCAGAATGAATGTGCAATGTTCATTTGTCTTCTACCTCTTTGGCTATATAACAAATGTAGAGTATCTGTCACACTATCTCAAAATGTCTGCTTTATCTGTGAAGTGTTTCACAAAGCACGTGTTACAAATGCCTATTCATAGTGAGTTATACACAAAACTATTGCATATACTGTTACAGAAATATAGTGTAGCTAGGAATAGGCATCCAGTATTCAGCCATCATCATTCTGTATTACAAGACATAAACAGAGCACTGCAGTCAAAACCCTTCTTATTCCTTGTCCCCATCAGCTGCCATCGTCCTTGCTACTTACAGACTGTGACAAATAGGTTTGTAGGTTTTGTCTAAAGAAACAAAAAAAAGCAAACCTACATCATGAGAGGCACAAAAATTAGGAGGAAACTGGAAACAAGAAACTTTTACCGCTTTTACCAATCTGTATGAGTAAATCATAGATTTGTGTTTGCAGTCACCTTATGCCTCCATATCTCCATCTAAGACATGGAGATCCTCTCAAAGAGGCATAATAGTGGTTCATTAATAGTCACCCAGGACTCCGTACCTTCAAGGTGCTTTTATAGCATAAAGCTATTAGTCTAACCATCCCTGGCAGTCCACCTCATCTTAGTAAGTTCTGGTTCCATTTATTACATCTGAATTTGTTTCCTCTTTGGAAAATACATCAGTTACCAAAAGGAATGCAGTATGATCTGATTCTTAGTGCTTTTTTTACCTCCTTAGTTATCAGGGTTCAGTTTAAATCACGCAAACATGAAGTGTAACTTTAAAGACTAGAAAAGATCCAACAGATGATTATCATCTTAAAAGTTCATTGTGTGGTAACCAACGCAATGAAATTAACTGGGTTAACTACCTGTGTTAGTATACCTGGAACCTTAGACTGCAATTTATAACGTGCATGTCACCCTTCTAAAGACTCCCAAGGCATGTGAACAACCCAAAATTCTCAGGGTTAGATTCCCAGCTATTAAGGGCAAAGCTCCTTTTTGGCTTCAGCTACAATCAGAAACATATGTTAAAGTATAAATTAACTTCCAGTTCAGATTCCTATAAAATAATAATTAGTAGATCTGCCCAAATTATATGATAGCACATTTTTCCAGAACAGCTCGTAACATGCAAAAGAAAGTATACATGCCCAAAATTTGTTATGGACTTAATATCCATGCTACAGTTTTCATCTTAATTTTACACTTCCTCTTTGGCTACTCAGCACCATTTAAACCAACATCAGAGACTGATGTTACTGCTGTCCCAATGAAATTACCAATCCTGCATTTTATCTAAGGTTAGTCCATTGAAATACTTGACATTTCTTTGCTTCGACTGTCTGACAAAAATCACTACTCAAGGTGATGTGGCTGTACAAACATATTTAGCAGAGCTTTAAGCTGTCACTGAGAGGCACAAGGCTTCACCCCATACAACATACAGAACTTATGACATAAATGTGGCCTCAGGGATTCCTTTCATGATTCAACAAGTCTCCTTTTGGTAGCAGCAGAAAATGTAAACACCTCGTTCTAGAGGTGCTGCCTTGACATTTCCTTTCTGCTTCTTTCCATGTGGCCACACCTCAACATGCTGAGCACAATACAGCAAAGTCCAAAAAAGCCAACTTGAAATACTCTGGAGAAATTATAAACAATACCATTGTCTTTAGAAAGTATTCAGAGTAAAAAAAAAAGACAAAGAACAGTTGACACTTGACACATGGACTAAGCCCAACAAAGTGTTTGGAAGATTAGTCTTTCCTGCTTTGATAATCCACTAACTTCTTACTGTTATATTTTAATCCGTATCATGCCCAGACTGTTTCTTCCTCACCTCTAACCGGGGTTTGGATAAAGTATAAATCTCATCTTCATGTGTTTCTACAACTTTCCACAAACTTCTAAGCCAAATGGTATAAAGAGCGCAATTTTTTTCTCTTTGGAGTTCAGAGTTTTTGTGTCCTTCAAATAATTCATTACTCCTACCGAAGGTAAGAAATGTATTACAGCGGGCTAATTTATAGCATGGAATAGGGCAACTGACTCCTTGTGAAACAGACTTGAAACAAGAACTTGAAACTACTCTTAGACATATCTTGACGAGATTTAGTATGAACACACACTGAGCATTATTTACACAGTACTATACATTATCATTATACATATTAAAGCCTATAAAACTGTAAAAGAATGCCACTGACAAACATAAATGGTCTGGGGCTACTAAGCCTCAAATGCCGGTTATGTAAAAATTTTAACAAGTGAAAAACAACACAACAATGAAAAAATTCCCAGGCACATGACAACTTCTAGAAATTTATATGGTTTACTGAACAAACATACCTGGGAGATAAGTTCTACTAAGTCAAAACAATTAAAGAGCATTGCCTAGTCCACTTGGTACATTATCACAGTAAAGATGTTCTGCTCTGCCTCAGCCAACAGCGCTTAGGTAAGTACTGAATTTAAGTATTTCATGAAGTATCACCTCAGTGAAGTTTAACAATGTGACTATAGTTTGACAAATGTTTCCACACCTTCCTGAAGTAGGACTTCTTACTATTAGTCATACATAAAAGGAGAATGGGTTGTTGGTATTTGTATTAAAAGAACTGGGCCACCTACACTTTGAAAAGGAGAGATAAAAACAAACGAGGAAAAGAATAACAAGCAGCATTTGGAAAATGGAGCTTATTGCCCTACTCTAAAAGACTCTCTGCAGCTTAATTTATTAAGAATGTTGTCAGTAGGACTTGACTGAAAAGTGCAAGTATGAACAGAAGACCTGGAAACACTGGTCTCTCCAGCTGACAATATCAAAGGGAAAATATAATGCCTGAAAGATGAGGCATAGCTTGAAAATAATAAGGAAAGTTATTCTAGGAGTATTTGAACAATGGAACAAAATCTTTGGACCAATTAAAGCTTTCAAAAATTTAAATATTTGACAAGTGTGTATCAGACGATTAGCTGACCATGTCCCCTTATAGATTGACTATGCAAGAATAATTTAAAAATAATTTTGATTTATCTAGAAACTCTAGGAATAACTTTGGGTTTGTTGCAAACACTGCAAGATGGTAATCAGAAACAGAATGCTAATTAATTGGGCATCAATCACCAGTTTTCCAACAACTGAGTTATTTTAAAATCATTTAATAGAATCAAGCATCTAAGAATCATCACTTTTCTTTTCACAATGGGAACCAAACCTTTCCCTTTCTACCAGCTAAACAAAAGTATAATACTACTGCTAAACTAGTTTTATTTCTGGATATATACTGTAGTTCAAAACATCAAACTAATATTATTCTTGATACTTTGATAACAGCACATCATTGCCCATATAGGTTCTGATTTCCACTTTAGGGTGGAACTGAGAAACAAAACTTTATTCAACACAGGAATGGCAAAATTCGGCATGATGTAAATGAAATATTATTTCTGCAATGCTTTTAAAATAGGCTCTAATGTGAAATAAGAAGATGTTTTTCTTTTGAGCTGACCCCTTTATGTTTAAATATTTGTATTTTTTAAAAATATTTGTAGGTTTTTTCCTGTCATTTTCAACACATTCATATTGCACAGAGATTCTTGGTAAGAGAGCTCTCCCACAGCTAACACAAATTCCACAAATATCTTTAGTAGCAGTCAAACACTGGGTAGCTTAATGTCTAAAACACTCACTAGAAATTTCAAAACAAGGCTCAGTTGGGTGCATCTTATGGAAGTTGTTGTGTGGCTATGGAAGGGATCACAGCTTTGACTATGGTGAGTACATGTATTTCCACAGGTACTTTCAAACAGCCTCCACCATCAGTGCATGTTTTTCCACACTGCAGCTTTTTATACCTCAACACCTTCTAATAATGCACCATTCAGCCACGTTTTCTGCCTACCTGAGAATACAGTTTAGAATCTGAAAGTGTATGTTAAATTTGCAACCATATTAATGTATTCGTTTCAGCTGCTAACTAAATACGTCAAATCTGCCATTTGATGTGCAAACAAAATAGGAAGAATAAAAGAACTACTACATCCTGTGAAGAAAGATAGGATGATTTTATCTTCTTATTCATAGTTCTCCCTGGAGTTCATACATTTTCAGGATGAGTGCATGAGGTGGCCTGAGTTGGGAAGACTTTGGTCTTTCAGAATCCCAGGGTGATGGGGAATGGGACTAGCTGTCTCGGGATGTATAGGGTCCCCAACAGATTTTCTGACAGACTAACATTTGAGGGAGGAGGGAGAAAGAGTTTGGGGTTTGGTCAGCTAAAGATAAGCAGTTATTTTGTTTAGTTATTCTGGATTTTTTCCTCCCTTGAAACAGGAAGGGTTGTTTGGCAACTATTCAGCCACTTAGCTGAAGCCAAAACATTAGCAGCAATTCAACTGTTTTTATTCCACACTATTCCTAACTAGCTGACATGGGAAAGGAGAAGCAGCAGATGAAAAAAAAAATGGATGATGGCTGGATGACATCACTCTTGGATCAATCTCAAGAGCAAGGTTTTACAGCATGATAAAGCAAACACATCACTGGATAAACATCTGACCACAAGTAATTTTTAATGGTCATCGTTAAACCGGCAGGGAGGGATCAATGATTAAAAAAGTAATTTTAAAGTGATGGTTGGAAACACATTAAAAACACCAACAACACAACACCAAAGGAACTAATACAGATGGAAAGCACTATTCCATATATAATGGGAAGCCTAATGAAATGGAAAATTTCTGGAAAGGGATAAATACTAATAGATCTAGGGACTTGCAGTTGATAAATCAAAAGTGCTCCTTTCCTGAAAGGAAAGCATTTTCCTGAGCTGCATTAGTAACAGAGTCCCAACTTTAAAAAATATCCCACCCCAAATTCAAAGTACTGGTTCATCTTTCACTAAACTATAAACAGATAATGAGATTCAAAGACTGTTCATTTTTAGAGAAGGAGAACAAACCCAGTAATTTTCAGTGATGATATAAGAGATTTTAGAAAGGCCCCTGGTCTAAGTATCTGAAGAGTAAAGTAGTAAGAGATTCAGAACACAACATGGAAAACTCTGATGGAATACTTGATAATTGTAAGAACAAAATACCCAAGGTACACTGTTGGGGAATTACAAGCTTTTGGTGATTTTTCAAGCCAGGCTAAACAGCCATCTGTTATGGAGTGCTTAGGCATATGAAGTAAATTCTCCCATTATCCCAGGAAACACACTACAAAATCTGTCAGGCACCCTTCACAATTAATGCTTCTACTTCACACATTATTTACATGGTAGGAAATGGAAATAACTTGGGAGTATCGTAAATGAAAAGGAACACAAGTGCAGATCACAGATAATATTGTTTCTTCTTCATCAAGAGTAAGTAGTTTATTGTCCCTGTGTGATGTTTCTTGAGTGGAAAAAGGGACAATTACAAGTGAATAGGAAAGCAAGCAAACTGAATGAAGTACTATAAATGGCACTAAGAAGGCAGGCCAATAATTTTGGCATCAATATAGAGCATGTAACATTAAGCAGCAAATGACCAAACATTCTCTGCAGTCAGACTTTGATGTTGGACGGTGGGTAGGCCCCCAGGTCATCTCATGTTGCCTCATTGCATTTCCTTTAGAGCATTCCCCATCCTTAGCACATCCTATTCCCTAAACCAGGGGCTACTTCTTCCCTCAGCTCTCCTTAGGGGGGTTTTGACATCCTCTCTCCTTATTTTAACTCTCTGCCTCTCCTGAGATGTTTTCCCCCATTTTACTTTATTTGAAGGATGGCGATCATCCTGACAGGTGGGTATTCCCCAAGTCTCACAACTCTACTCAAATGGTCTCTTATCAGGGTGCCCCTGAGCGGCAAGAACTCATAACTCATTTGAATGGGAAACAGTTGGGGGCTCGCCACACTTCATCCTGCGAGACTGTTGACACTGTTAGCAGCTGTCAGTGTCGCTCTCATTCTTACCAGCTGGGAGCATATCAAAATGTTACATGCACATTCAGCGCTGCAGTCTCTCTTATTTCAGTTTAATGGGAATTAAGCACACACATCAAGGGGAAAATACACTCCACAGTTGCTAAATATTTTACACATTCATTTTTTCTAACTTACTTGCTATAGGGAAAAAATTGAAGTCAAATTCAAAGAACTTTCTTAAAACCAGTTAATACCAGTAATGGCATCATTCAACTACGCTAAACTTTATTTCACAGCAGGGCAACTAAAATCGCTGTACATCACTCTTAGTTTAGGGAAACACAAAACCTTATAGCAATGTCTTGGTAATATAGACAAAATGAGTTAGGAAATCTCCATCCAATTCCCAACAGACAAGCATTCACATTGAAAAACTCTGAAAACTTTGCTGGCAGACTCATTTTGGAGGCCAAGATTAGAATAGATATGGACTCTACACACATGACCACACACAAATGGGCAAACATGAATAAATATTGAAATACCAAATTGCTACTTACTGAAAGATACAGCTTCTTGTCCCGAAAAGAGAGAGCTTCAATTTCAGATTAAACAAGCATTTTTATGACACATTCACATAAACACATCACTTGAAAATAAGAATACATGGAAGATAACCTGTGTACTTCATTTTATATCAAATAGTAGCAGCCACAACTTGTGTATCTTAACAGAAGCTTTTGTTTCACATTTTAAAAATAAATATGCAACTTAATTTCCAAAATCTTTTGTACCAACAAGGTGCCAGTGCAAATTATACCAGTTGTGTCATTACTTCACTGCTTACACTTACATACATGCCAGTGACATGGAAAACTGTTTCATCCATGGATCATCCAGGCTCTGGGGTGACACTCAGCTCTGCAGTATTTAGATACTGTGATTTAAGATGTCACCACTGGCAGCTGTCACCCACCTCTAAACTTAGCAGCAGCAGGAATAATCTTGTGTCAGACCTTCAGCCACTACAGTTCACAGCCTGACATATTTTCTAAACCACCTTCATTGCGTAGTCAATGCATCTGTGTCCCAGACTTACCCACCTGCCTGTGAATCATAGCAGCTGAAGATCTGGAGTCCATTTATTCTTGCTTCGTTTGCAAAAGAGGCAGTAGCCCTTGGTACAGGAGAGGACAGACAGTTTCTGGTGACAGCATCCCAACGTGCCAAATCTAGGACTACCTCTGAGGCGCATTAGGAAGAACATTGCCAGCAAGTTGAGTGATGTGATCCTGCCCCTCTACTCAGCCCTGGTGAGGCCACATCTGGAGGGCTGTGTCTAGTTCTGGACTTCTCAGGACAAGAAAGACATGGAGTTCCTGGAGCAGGTTCAGCGGAGGGCTGTGAGGATGACTAGGGGACTGGAGAACCTCACTTATGAGGACAGTGTGAGGGAGCTGGACTGGAGTTGTTTTGAGAAGAAACAGCTGAGAGGTAACTGCTTCAACATCTGTAACTGTCTGAAGGAGGGTGTCAAGAGGATGGAGCCAAGCTCTTCTTGGTGATGTTGAGCAATAGGACGGGAGGTGATGGGCAGAAACTGATGCACAGGAAGTGCCACCTGAACATGAGCAAGAACTTCCCTTGTGTGTGGTGTGACTGAGCACTTGGACAGGTTGCCCAGGGAAATTGTGTAATCACCCTCACCGGAGATATTTTCAAGAACTGCCTGGACAAATCTTGTGTCCTGCTTGAGCAGGGAGGTCGGACTAGATGACTCACTGTGCTCCCTTTCTACCTGAGTGATTGTGTGGTGTTGTAGCTACCACCACCACATTGTTCTTAGGGTGCAGTCAGCACATATTCACATGTGCTCCGATCAGGCAGTTTGATAGTGCCCCAGGGGCAAGTCTCCCCATAGTGCTAGTACAACTAACAGATTCTCTCGTGGGATAGAACATATCACAATGTTATTCTGAACGCTGAGCTCTCTCTAACTGGTCCCTTTCAGTAGATCTCAACAGTCTCACTCGTCTTCAATGTTTATAAACTTAGATTTAAATAAAATAATTTACCATGGAGCAGTGGGTAATATAAAATAACTGGGAAAACTGAGATTGGCTATAAAATATGTGCTCTGACAGCTTGCAAGAACTGTTTCTGATAACACACATGCAGGCACACACAGTCAAAAAATAATCTTTTATATCCCAAAGAAATGAAACCAAGTAAGTGTTGTTTTCCTTTTTCCATCTGCAAATAATTCTTCTTTCACCTTCTGTTCTCTGCTCTGCCTTTTCCAGCTTTTCTTCCTTGAAATTAAAAGAGCAGAAAAGAAAAATATAAAGAGCAGTTAAGCTCTATTAGCTCTGACTTGCCAATGGCGTGTGGTGGTAAAAAGAAACTAGAAGAGAAAATTATATTGGGAAGATCTTCTAGCCCCTTGGACTACAACTCACGAGAAGTCAAAGGTATTTCCAGAAAAGCTGGGGATTTTTTAATATATACAGAAATTCATTCAAATTGTTATATAGGAATAGTAAATGCTTTAACAAAAAAAAAAAAATTGGAAATAAAATTGTTTCAATTTGAATTGCTTCAGTAGTTCCCCATGGTTCTGCAGGTTATGCCATGATGAACCACAGTTATATGTAATGAAAGGAGGAAGTATCACCACTGCAGGACACAGCGTACCAGTTCTGTCACAGACTATGTTGAAACTGCCTGTCTTCTTACACACGAATTTCAGAGAGGGCAAAAAAACACAGCATGTTGTATGGAAAGCAGTATTTTCTTTAGAAAATGAAATATTTAGAGATCACAGAATTCACATGGCTACTAGGAAGATGCTTCCTGAACAACAGCTTAGGTATATTATTGTCTTTAAAAGTATTTGAATTACTTATTAAAACACTCTTGCCTGGTTTCCTCATCCATCTCTACAGACTGTGAAATTTCAGCAACTCTAAAAAATAATAATTAAAAAAAAAGCTGTATTCACCAAGCAAACACTGGATCCGAATTAAAATATATGGTTTACTTCACTTTTTTTGATAGAAACAACTTATTGCTGTTGTTGGGCTCCTTGGGCTCCAATACTCGGTGACAGCAGCTACAGAAGGAAGGTAAAGCATCTCTTGATAAACACCTCAAAAGCCCAACAGACGGCACTTCAACCACAGAGCAGACTCTCTCAAAAGCCTTGATTTATTCACTTACTACAGTGCATTGCCACTCAGTTTCTGCACTGTGGCTGCATATCTTCACAATGCCATAACACAAACCATTTTAAACCCAAGCAAACAGCTTTCTGTCAGATAGTCGCCCAACAAAAGATGAGCTGGGAACTGCTCTGGTTTTGGTTAGATGCATAGCTCTGACACAGCTGGTTTCTTCACTCGAGAAGAGACACTGCAGCATGGTAACAAATACCATCCCAGAACTCTCCTCTCCTATTCATGACCTCAAGCTTGTTTCCATGCCACCCCTTCCTGGATGCTGCCACCTCTCACTGTGAAGACTGTGGTTTCCCATCAGGTCTAGTTAAGTGGAGATTTTCCCAGAAAGAAGGCACAAAACCAATAAAGCAATTAGTGTCCAATTAAGTTAATTAACACTGTTTACCTACAGGAGAAAGGCAAGACTTAAATAATTAGCAGCAAGTTTATTTTTAAGAGTAAAAGAACCTTTTGAAAACACCCTCTGAAAGACAATGTTTGTTTATAGACAGCCATCAAGGTATTACATTTTTCCACCCTCTCCTAACTTACTTCAGATGTTAGGAGAGCAACTGGTCATTCAAAACATAATATGCTTGATTCAAACAAGGGAACCATTTTTTGCAGTAGCAATGGTTTAGTGTTGTGATTTTTAACACTGATCATGAACTGATTTTAGGTAGTGATTACTACTGCAATTCTGCTGAAGGTTATGAATTATCAGGACCTCAGTAAGAGACACTATTAACCCTCTGTTCAGCTCCCCAAATAGAACAGGAGGAAAAGTATTTCTGAGCCTTTAAAAGTGTTTTATTTCAGTGCACTGAAGTTTGTATACATGTTGTTATATCCTCCTGCTAACTTGGCTGTACTGAGGAGCAATTCCTCTTTACAGAAGAAAACTCAGAGACAAATATAAACTGCATCTATCTTGTGTGTAATAGTACATTGCCATGCATACATTTTTTATCCTTTGCCCTTAGGGTGAGTGAGAACAGAAGAACAAACCAGGTCTCATTAAGACTGTTCTGTCTCAGCTTTGCACATAAAAAACACCCAGAGAAGTGAGGGGCACTTGCAGTTGGGAAAATGTATGAATTTTTGCTGTACTCACATGAAAGAGATAAGCATTATGAACATGGCTGGGAGTGAAAACATTAACCCAAGGAATACTAAATGGAATTTCATTAATTAGAAAAGTAGTTAATATTTACACTCTTCAATAATTTCCTTTTGTCTCTACATCAAATTTGAAATATAGGATCTAATCTTTATGCTCCTCTAGCAAACCTTTCTTTTCTTTCCTAATGTATTGAAACATTATCTTCTAGAAGCTTTTCTTCTGTTGTCCACTGCCCTTCAAGCAATTCTCTTAAATAGACCAAGCATGACTAAAGCACCCCCAGACTTGAAAAGCCCGTGCAACAGATACATCTTTCAAAATCTGATCAGCAAATGCTCTCATATAACAAAAAATGAAACTGATTGAACACACAGTTCATTTTCCTGTACAGTCAGAGTATTATGGAGTAAGTGGGACAAATCTGATCTCTGCCTCACATCAGTCCAACAGCATATATATTGTGCCCATGACTTTGAAGAAGGGTAAGACAGAAATTTGATATAATTTCCATATATCTTCATACACAGATGATTTACCAGCAGTTGATATGTGATATCAGAGTTAGTGACTCAGTTTCTCCTGAATACCTTGCTTTGCCTGCAGATTGTTTAAATTCATTATAAAAATTGGATAATCGTGAAAACTGGTTTTAATAACTGCCAACCTTATTCATCTTTTAAGTGCATAAGATGCCCATGTAAAAGGGGATTAAAAAAAAGATACTTAGACCTCAGTTTTAGAGATAAAGCATATGAAGCAGTTCTTCTAAAAGTCAGAGAACCCAGAAGTCTAAAAGTCAGCATACAAATCTGTCAGCCCAAGAATGAAGACCACATTACTGGTACGATTTTAGGGAAAGTGAATCACATAAATAATTATCCTATCTCTAATAAAACTGTTTTGACTAATTTTGATGAGACTGAACATTTTTTATTTCTTGACTTTTCAATCTGGAAGATATTTTGATCTATATTTATTTATATTTTCAAATACATTCTTAATTTTCATTATATTGATCAAAGAAATTAATAGACATTTTCATAAGTTTTTTAAATAGCTGAAATTTTGTCTTACAACTTTGAAATGATACATTAAGCCTTTTGTAAAGAAAGATTCATATTCATTCTTAACATCACCAGCATTTTAAGGATATTAAATTAGATAAAAGACATTTCCCTAATTTACTTCAAGAATATATAGATATAACAAACAACTTTTATAAAATATTAAATATGTGGGACATTCTAGAACAAAATAGCATGCTTAACTTATTTTGGATATGTCTTCCTAGAATAAACACATTCCAAAAAACCATGCAAAAGTCCTGGAAAATTAGGCTTTTAAATATTTTGAATTAAGAAGCATTTTACACAATAAGGATAAAGAGACAGTACTCATTGGTCTCGGCATATTAATTTCTGTAAAATAAGGAATGACTTGAAAATTACTTGGTTTTCCCTGTTCAGATCAAAATGAACTATAGACTCAAGTTTTGTCTTAAACTTTTGTGAATTCACACAGAAAAGCAGTTACTGTTCTTTTTTTAAACAGAGATATAAAAAACAGTGGTGTAACAGGACCTAAACTGTGAGGATATGTACAGGCAGTGCCAAGCCTCCAGCCAAATCCTTTCTGAAATTGCTAATTGGAATGAAGTTCTGCATCTCACTTCAAGCACACCAAATCCATTTCACAGGAGCAATACAGCATTGTCGTTGTCCACCTCAACTGATCTCAACAACATGGTAGCACGGAAATGTGCACAGGTGAGATACACATTAAATATGGGTCCTGAGACCTGAGAGCCAAGCTCAGTTTGTTGTTATTTCATAGGCCCCATCTGCCATCTTTCAAGCAATACTTGCTCAGTCTCTTCAGCTGCCCAATAAGAAATATACTTCCCTTCAGGGATGAATGCTGTGGGGATAAATCCACTGCAAGTGCTCACCTACAACAGAAACGACACCACAAGGACAGATAGTTGTGTTGTCTGGCAGGCTGCCTCTATACTGACACTGTAGATTCCTCTACCTTATTACACCCTGTGGACTCCAAAGTGCATCAGGGACAGAATGTCAGTGGCTGTGGGGTCGAGTTCTGATAAAGTCAGAGCAAGCCCTACTATACTGTGTCAGCCAGGGGTATTTGGGAGATCAATGTTCTTTCTATAACATGAGTGTTACCAAAAGTCACCAGGATCAGGTGTAAAAGAGTAACCAAAAAACGTTCTTGACTGATATATGTTCTTTTCTCTTGGTTGTCTGATTTATCCTTCATTGGTAGGGCTAGGGAAGACTTTTTCTACATGGTCAGCTTGAACAAGGGGCAAAATTCTGAGGATTTATATCCACTGCCTTCATTCATTGACTGTTTGCACTAAAATTATTTTTGAGCCAAGAGCTTGAATGGTTCTCACCTATTATTCTCATTCAGTATTTCATTGAGCTAAGTCTATCAGAGATCATCAGTGTTTCCCATAGATTTTTATCTACAGTGTTTATTTCAATAATGCTTTTGGTCTAATATTGAAGCTCTCTTCTGTAATAGGGAAAAACAGACATCAAGTTCTTAGCAGAGGGCTATGTATATCCTAGGATTATAATTACTCAATTTGTGATATTAAAGAGATTCCAGTCCCTAAAGATCATGGATATCTGCCACATCTGTGTGGGCACACCAGAACTAGCTTTACACCAATGCTAGTCTACAGCCATGCAAAAACAGAGCTAAACATGAGTAAACTGCTTGGCTGCTCAAGCGTTTTATGGATACACTAGAAAATTCTCCTTTAGCATACACAGGAATCGGGTATCGTTGCCTTACAATGGAAATACAACGCCAACAGTAGTGTTCTTACCTGTAATGTTTAAAACCATTTAGAGGGACCACCACCACCTCCCAAAAAGTAAGTTATGCTTTGAAATCTAAGAGATTTTAAGAGAATGGATTTTTTTTTTTTTAATTGCTTTGTTTCATCTCTAAATGTGGAGGTGGCCACAGTGGAATTGGTAGGAAAAACACTTGAAGAAACAGATAAAAAATAGAGAGAAAACTGTAGTATCAGAAAAGGTGGGGTTTGACCTGCTGTTTCTAAAGTCTAGGTGAGTTTCAGTGCAAAGGTCAATGACTATAACATGAGACAAAGATCTTGTGGAAAAACCCACCTGCAAAGGAGAAATTCAGTACCTTGTTCACATAAATTTGTGTGCACAAATTTAAATAATAAATAGTAGTGTTATTTTTCTTCAGTGTTTTTTTACTGCATCATAACTACATCTCTACAAATATTTCACCAGAGAGTGTGGGACCTACTCAATTTTTTCTTTTTTACCAGTGTGGCATTTGTGTAAACTTTAGAAAACCCTCAAAATGACACAATTCCAACACTTAACATTGTGAGAGCGATGCAGTAGAAACCTAAATCGGGGTTTCACTCTTACTCACATTGAAATACATCCCGAGTTAGTGATCATCCCATTGAAGCAAAGTTTTCCTGAACTGTCACTTAATGTAAACCAAATGTCCTCTGCAACTCCTTCCTCCTACTGAAGCATTTTGACCCTTAGTCACCATATTAACACCTCTAATTGTAACTGACAGGGCAATTTCCTGGTTGCCATTGTGCGAGACAAGCAGCGAACACTAGCCACAAGCAATTTATGACCTTTGACTGTCATATTAACTCTTTTAATTGTAACTGACAGGGCAGTTAGGCCAAAAAGTGTCCCGGCAAAGCAGTCCAGGCAGTTGTGAATGTCCCACTAAAGCCAAGGAAGGAGTATCCAGTCATTACTGTGGAGGGACTGATATGGAGAAAGAAGGGGCAATATTTGAGGCTGGACAAACATCAAACTCCTTGTAATCACTGACTATTTTTTTCTTCAATTTACCCTCACATTCTCAGCTCAAAAGCAGTTTTAATGAATGCATAGAGTTTAGTTTTAACTTTTGAAGTTTGAATGAAAAATGTTCTCAGTATTCCTGCTCCCAATTACTTGACTTTTAATGTCAAAAAAATTCAAGTTCTTTGATGTAAAAGACAGTTCAGTGGAATTTTGTGTTTGAAAACATAAATGTTCCTACACTGTTTAAATAAAAATTATCTAGAGTCTTAGAAAATAGGTAAAGTTAAGGCACCTCTGGACAACAACTACTGAAGCATGCTCTAACATGAGACTAAATAAGCAAAAGGTTATCTCAAGTGGAAGAGAGGAGAGTGCCACAGATGACTCATATCCACTTTTGGTAAACTGGCCTCTAGAGGGTGAAAAATTGCACTCACAAACACTTTAGCGGGTCTGATACCATTCAGCAGCAGGTGAGGTCACTAATCAGATGCTAAAAAGATTCTCTCTTCTTTATTTTTTATATTTTAGTCCTACATGCATAAATGCTGATCATTAAATTTGAGAATTTGGTCATATTTGTTTGATATGCCCTATGGATGGGTCATATTCAGATAAGGTAAAGATACTGGATACTTTCTTATTGTAATCTTGTATCAAACTTTTTTCCTTCAAAGGAAGAAATAAAGCAATGTTAGCTTGAAATTAAAAAAAAACCACAAACCTGTAAGAATAGTATAGAATCTATTTCCAGTTTTAAATATCATGTCATTTTGTTTAATTCCAAGCACTTTTTAGCTGTCCAGTATTTCCCTTCCCAGTTCATCCCTTCAGAGAAAAGGGAGAAATCCACATTAAATCTAGAAAAACTGAATAGCCACCGTTATCAAACACAGAAAGTTGAAACACTGAGGAGTTGAAAGAGATCCTAGTCCAAGAGTGCATTTTCACAAATGCCTCTTTTGACAGCAAAGTCAGCTTACCCCCTACATTCATCATCTTGTCCACAGAGCAACCCTACAAACATGTCAGCTTAACTGAGAACGAAATTACACATTATAGACAACATAATACCTTGTAGACACCAGTACAGGAAGATCTTCCTTCCCTTCTTGCTTTCAACTACCGTTCCTCCTCCAGGCTTGACCTGACCCTTCCCATGTGCCAGCAGGAGCATGTCTCTGCTGAGCCAATTCCGCTCATTTCTCCCTGCAAAAGCACACAGACACTATTTTGTGGGATTACTTTTCTGCCAGTTTAGAGAGTTGAATCAGCTCAAATTCCTCTCAGAGAGGGAGGGCTGCTTGGCCATCAGAGGGGAGATGAGGGAAGGAGGGATACAAGTTCTCCTTTTTGGAGACACTGCAATAGATTTAGGGCTAGCCAAGCTCAAAGAATAACATACAACATCATCCTGAAAGGCAGCTACAGAGAGAGCAATGCCAAGAAGACATACATAGCATTGTATCCTCAGGTAGGGTATGTTTCATTGTTATTGCTAACAGGCTTTTTATGTTACCTTAACATTAACATAAACGTCATTAAGTCTTTTTTTAAATTATTTTTAAGTGTTCAGGTATCAAAGGAGTCTGTCTTATTTTTAGAAAATGCCTTATGATGATCTTCACAGCAACATACAATCCTTCTGTGACTCCTTCTAATGGGTCTTCAGTGCCCTTGAACATGTTTACCCTCTCAGAAGTGATCACAAATGAGAAGTAGATTTGTGCTCTTTCAACTCTCTTGACCTAAAAAGTGATCCAGACCCTCAGCTTAATGTTGTTTCCTAGATATCAGTTCAAGGTTTAAGATACACTGTTTTATTTTAAAAACCATTTAGTCTACATAACTTCCTGAATACAATACAATGAGGCTGAAAATATAACATCACAAAAAAGAAAATATATTTATTAGGGCTGCTTCTTCTTGACATTACCAGTTTCATCCAATTCTGGCTGTTGACATCCAGGTACTTCCACTTTGCAATGTATTCTCTCATTTAAGGATAAATGGGATGTCGGCGCATGAGCTTTGAGCTCAGGCTAGCTTTAAGCAGCAAATTTTTGCACTGGTGCAACAGTCGTTAGAATTGTGGAAAAGGAAAAAAAAATCACATCTCCAACTTAAGCACTGATAAAACCAGAGTTCTCAGACATGTAGCATGAAAATTAGTGATACATGAAGACCAAAAGCTTTTTTTAAAAATAGAATATAAATTATAAGTTAACAAGGAAGCCCCTATTATCAATAACATTTTCTAAAATATACTACTCAGTTAAACTAGTATGCCCCTATGTAACTTGCTTTAAATGGTTGCAACTGTGTTCCCTCTTAACACAGATACCACTTGCTAAAAGAGCTGAAAATACCCCATTATGTCTATCAGTAACATAACAGACTATCAAATGAGAAAAAAGAAAATAATAAAGAATTATAAAGAAAATTGAGAAAAAATAATATTTATCACCCTTTTCTGTCCTTTCTTATTAGTCAATATCATCTGCTTTACTGCTTGTATTTAGAAACAAATCTGTAAATAGGATCTCTTTTTTTCTGACTGTTCTATGAGTGCATTATAGCAATTTAATTAAGAATTTAATAACACCTTTTTAAAAAATTGTTTTCTTAGGAACTAAACCTGATTGCAGCCCCTAATGCCAGGCAAACCTTCTTTCTGTCTCTGCATTATTGCATGAGAGAACATAAACAAACTATTACACACAACTGTTTGACAGGGACATACTCTAAATTGCTACCTGCCTAATAAGCCTCTATGGAGGTCCTAAGCTGTTTCAGATGTTTGATCAGATGTACAAAGGTTATTTTAAGTAAGCATGCAACTATCTTGTCTAGTCTTTCAACAGCTAGATAGTTCTACAAAGATCCATGGGAATAGGGGGAATTCTACTTTAGTAGATTTTGCAAGGGCCCTGGAGGACTTGCTAAGAATGCTAAATAAACAAGGTCTCCCATTCCACACAGCCACAAAGAGCTAACAAGCCCCCATGCCCCCCTCCCTGTCCTCCAGTGGGCTGTACCTCCCACCCGCAGCCCACACTCATCAATACACAGGAGCACCAGATATCAGACACCAGACCCTGCTGTGATGAGCAAACACCAATCAACAGCCCCATTACCCTCCAGAGGACAGTATAGTTTGTTTACAGTAAATACTAGACCACTGCCAGCGGAGGGCTGAACAGGAAATTCTGAGGAGGCTTTTCCCCCTTCTGTTTCAGGAACGTTTGGAAGTTTGGGGTTTGCATGCAGGGGAGTCTTGGGTTTTGCTTTCTTCTTTTGAAAAAGAAAACAACACTGTTGAAAATGCAATAATTTAAAATTAACAGCAATTTAATTTGGGGGTTGGGATTTTTTTTGTTAAAGAGCCTTCAATCAAACAGACTACATTTTCAAAACTGTGAAACTGTTGATGAACACTATATATGCATTTTATATGGGATTGTCAAGGGAGAGTGCTAACCTTCACTAACTAAGCATTACCCAATTTTATGCTGATGTTTGGTATTGTTCTCCAGCCCTTCAACACTTTGCTCTAACATGTACTGAGTGAACTGAAATCACCAAGTTTTGCATCCAGAACTGGCAGACAGGGGAAGGGATTTGAGCAAATACTACAGTTTACAGTAAAGAATGAGATGTTGGGAGACGTTTAGGGAGAAGATCCAAGAAAGCCTGAAATCCACCCTGTAGGTTGTTACCAGCATACTGCCACACTAGGGTGAGTGCCCCCCTCCTAGACACTTAGGGGGAAAGATTACTTCCTCCTCTGCATATGCTTTGCATACAGCCTAGTGACTGCTCTGTTTGGAGACTGGATTCGCTTCTGACCCTTTGTTAACAAAGACAATATAATTTATTATTCATACATATCTGCAGTCGGAAGACGTACACTGCAAGTAGCTGATCTCATTCTTTGCTCAAGCAATACGTGACTTGGACACTAGTCCAAATGTTGCTCTTTTCCTTCAAAGCAGGGAATTGAAAGGAAAGTCTTAGTACCCTGGTAGATATTAACCTGAGCTTGAGCTCAGGGGGAGAATTGAGTTTCTTATCTTGTGGGTCTGAGGTGAGCTGTAAAACAGTAGTTGAAGGATGACCACTAAACCAGTCTTTAAGGTAGGTAAGTACACAGCAAAAGGGAATGGGAAATGATTGGTTAGGGCAATGGAAATAAATCTGTACCTTTTATTAGTTATTTTTCAGAATAAAGAACCAGCAAATAATTTGTGTAAGATGATCATCATATGTCATATTTATCTTATTAATACATTAACAAAATTCTTCCTAGCGTAACTCAATGAAATGTCTATACAGGACATGCATCAATTTCTTCTGAAATCCCTAAAAGCTCTGAATCAACTACCAGGCATGTTTGTAACACTTCAGATGCGCCCCACTCATCACCTCAGAAAGGAGGAGAGGGCAGGAGGGGAAGTTTGTCATGAGAGTTAACCAAAAAACAAACTACACGTCAGCAGCTACATGCATGACCACAACATTGAGGTGTTGAATATAACTGAGTAAAAACATTCAAATTTCCAAACTAATTTTCAAAAAGTTTCAACATTGTGGTATATATTTCTCACTATAAGCCCTGGCTGCTGGACACTTTTCCAAGTAACATTTATAATGCATTCAAAACCCTGTATGTTTGAGTACACCAACAGAAGTATTTTTAAGGCACAGTGTAGGATGATACATGAACAAATGTTACATGGTAAAATGTTTACAGAAAGTAGGTTGAAAGAGCTTCTCAGTGGTTACACCTCTTCATCCAGCCTTCCATTAACTTAATTAAGCTAACCCATAGATTTACAAGCCTGGGGGACCCAGAGAACTTGATCTGAAAAGAAAAATAAAGGGTTTAATCACCAGGACAGGTTTTCCAAGTTGTCATGGCTCTAGTGTTTATAACCTGCACACTTACGTAAACCCAAACTTCCATTACTTGCCCACGAGTCTCAGATCAATATTATAGATAAAGGTAAAGCTTAAGGTAAACGATTACCCTATAAGATGATGGGAATAGTAATTTTAGTGAACATCAAACACATTAGGATACAGTAAACTTGCACAGACATAATAAATTCATCAGCTATTTCTGTTGATTGATTTGTATTCCAGTTTAATTAGCCATGAAAGAGTCATTTTTTTTTTTCTGAAACCTTTCCTCCCCCCCCCTTTTTTGTTACAGATCACTGCCACAAAGGATAATCCCCAGCTGTCAAGTTAAGGAAATTTAAAAGGTAGGTTCTAGAAAAAATCGTTACCAGTCATGAATTCATTTTCATATATACCTGTTATACTTATTTCCCAATGACTTTGGTTGGAAAATCACATCTGAAAATATAATGATGCCCTTAAACTATTGTTTTAAAATGGCCTTTAAAATACTTTGAAAGCAGAGTAGCTTGAGATAGCAGAAATAATAGAAAGGCAGAGGTTCTGTGGAGTGGCACAAAACCTACAATCTTGCTGTTGCTTAACTTTCAGCAAATATCTTTAAATAACACTAAATGAGCACTGCAGATTGTCTGGCATAAGAAAGGACAAATGTATTTCATAGAGAGGATACTTCATTCCTGAAAAATAAATAAACAAACCAGTGCCACAAATGAATTCAGAAAATTCACAAAGAGTATCCATGTTTATTTTAACTTGCCACTACAAAAGAAGAAGCAGGGAACAATAGTGGGGTCCAGCTGTTGTTTTTCTTGAAGAAGTCCCAGCTCCTCATGCAGAGAAACTACACTTGAGATGAACTGGCTGAGACAAATGTTCTGTCTACACTTTAAATGGCAGCTGGTTATTAAATGACTCCCAATAGGATGAACACTTGCTATTGACAATAAGGTAATATAAGGACCATGCAGTGCAATCAGGATGGGAATGTGAATGAAAAATCTTTAATCTGAAATTACAGCTGTCAGGGCTATATTATAAAACATGAAAGTTGCATCTGCACTTAGAATTAATGTGTCCCAAAAGCCAAGTTTCTCATAAAGGGCATCTTGCAGATACATCTTTTATAAATAGACTACAGGTCTTCCGTAAATCAAACCGAACTGTAGCCTATACTAAGGAATTAAAAGGGTCACCTCTTCTGGGGTTGGTATTTGTTGAACAGTATTTGGTAAAAATGAACATTGATTTACAAAGTCCAACAGATACTGGTAGCAGTATTACTTTATAATGATATTCACTGACTCCAATGTGTGAAACAAATTACTTCAGTTCTTTTATTATCAGCCTCCATGTGTAAAAGCATCTTTTTCAAAATGAGGAAGCATTTTCAAAGGAGTCACTATTTAACAATCTGAGTTAACAGAGCGTTGAACAAACAAATATAGTACTTTTTATTTGCACATAGTTCAGATAAATGGGTTAAGCTCCCTGTGCAGGCATGCTAAGCCTAGTTTGATGGAGCCAGTTTAACATCAGACATATGGCAAAATTAGTTACCTGCTCTGTTCCATGGCCCCATAGCTCACAAGGATCCCTTCAGTTCATTTCCCATAAAAAGGTCTCTATAGGTTGAATCTTTGCATACATTTTGTGACAGCTCATTTTGTGATCAAGAATGAGTTATATTTCTGCATTTGGTGATAGCTGTGTTTTGAACATTTCAGTAAACCAGTACGAAAAAATGCCCAAATGTCAAATTGTCACTCAGAATTTTTTTAATAATTTGTGAGAAAAAAAATCCACCTTTGATACTAGTCCAATGTATACAGTAACAAGTGATGGAATTTAGCTGAGATGGTTGGTACAGCTGACAAAACTTTAAATCAAATAACCTTAATTATGCAGATAATGAAAAAGATGCACACTCCTACACTCTTCATAAGGGCAGATTTTCAAACGAAACTGAGTAACAAATGTAGGCCTAAGAGTAAAGTTCCAGTGTAACTGTATTCTCTTGTTCTTAATTGGGGTTTGAGCAATGGTTTGGTGGAGAATGAGAGGTCACAAGTTTTCTGATCTCTCTATTCTCATTAACCAAGTCTTCCACACTTAGTTTTAAACATTCGAATCAACTTTCACCTAAGAGACAATTTACTACCATTTGAGTTCTTCCTGCCTTTTTTTGTTCCACCCAAAGTGCTGTCGAGATGCCAGAGTTAAATCCCCTGCACTGAATCTGCTTTTACCTCTGAAAGAAGCCAGTGTGCTGCGTGCCAGTGTTCACAGCATTCGGTAATTGAGATTAAACAAAACAAAGCAAGAGAGCATTTCATTGTTGCTAAATTACAAATCACTACTAAAAATTAAAATCAGCTGTACAGGCTATGAAGGGTATTTATCAAATAAATGGAATAACTTTGCATAAATACTTCTTTGTACTCAGATACAAAGTAATGTTATCTTCCCTCAATAGGAATACGGTGGATAGTTCAGAACCAAATGCTGGACTTTTAGAATGTAATTGTAAAATTCAGTTGTCCAATTGCAAATCAAGAGGTCGGCCATTTCTGTTATATAATACTAAAAGTCAGATTCTGTAAGCCCAAAGATGATGATTAGCAGAAAGAAATAATGAAAACATGTTTAGAATAACAAATTAAAATAGTGTTCTCTGCAGTCTGATTAATAAGAGTAGGCATACCATTCTCAAATTAACTCTTAATTCAATTAAGAGCTTTTTTCCCCTTCACCTCACTGCATTCAGAAGGTTACTTATGTGTTTTCTGCCATCATCCAGAAATCCCAAACCTTTAGAATATGGTAAACAAAGTTATGGAAAAGGACCCTGAAAAAACAGGCAAGTGAAAGCTCAAAAATTACATTTTTCAGAAGTTAGTTTTCAGGTACATTTTTACAGTACGGCACTTTTCTCTTACATTCCACATTATTTTATAGTCTCTCTCAGCTTTGTAAAATTCATCATATTTCACCCTTGAAGTATCTCAGACCAGTGTGTTCAGTTCCCCCTAGGTATCTGCCTTTTCAGGGCATTAGCATCTGTGCTGCAGGTTCATATAATCATTTTCATTTGTCTAACATTTTTCTGATAACTCTCCCTGAGAGTTATCAAATACAAGAGTAACTCAGCCTAAAATAATGTGGAACAAGATCTGTGAATCTAACTTTGAAGGAAGAAATCATATTTGATAAAGAAAATAAGTTGCCTTAAGGAAACAATTTCAGCCTCATGATAGAGATTGAGAGATATCAATGAGGAAAAAATATTTTTAAGGGTTCCAACAAAACATCCAAAAATTAAGATATTAAGCTCTCAAAGTCAGTAAATTAACACAATCCTCCTAAAAACAGGCACAAAAAATTCAGTGTAAATTCATTGTTCTGTCAAGTCCCCATGAAAAGCAGCTGAGAAACTAACAAAGATACTAAATCATTATCAAATATCTGGGTATGAATTTATTCAAGGACAGGCAGCCCTGAGCATCCTTCCTACTTACAGTAAAAAAAAACAGAAAATCCACAAAACTGAAGATGAAAAGCAGAGAACTCAAATGTGCATTTGAGTTTTTTTACCTGGCCCATGTATTTGTCTTATCTATTTGGGAGGTCTTGTCTTTTAAAGATTTTAAGCCTTTAAGAGTGGAGGCCATCATTAGCTTATATGTTTGCTTAGTATCTAGCATAGGAGAGTAAGACTGGCTGACAGCTCTAGGCCACAAATACAATTAGGATTTAAATAAAGAGTCAATTTGGGTTTGTAACGTGACTTGTGAAAGGGCTCTGCAGCAGCCATGCATCTACAACAAATAGTGAAGCAAAGACAGAGTCTTTCATACTTTTGAAATAGCTTACAAATTATTTGCAAAAGGAAAGAGAAAAATATTGCAACAAAAAATGTTTTAAGACGGATGAAAGAAACAAAAAATCCAAAAATGTCGAAGCCCTGTGTATAAATACAATCTTTTCACCTGGCTCGTTTCTTTGGTTCCCAAGCATAGCAGTGTTCAACATGGCTAGAAATCTATGAAACAGTTAAATAAAAATGGCAGCACTCTTTTCTTGAGAAGAACATCAGCTTTAATTGAAAATTAAACATCTTATACATATGGAAAAACCCAACCCCAACAACCAAAATTTCATGTATCCATTAAAGCAGAATTAATATATCATATTATGGAGTCCAGCCTTGCACCACATATGCCCTTTCTGAGGCACTCTGTGAGTACTGCTTTAAGCCGCTACGTCATGTTTTCAAGGCTTCATGCCATCGTTCAATTTAGATGATGATAAAGCTTTGTTCTACCAACATTTTAAGTGGTGTATTTATCTTCCAAGAACTTTGAAGCACAAAGAGAAAGGCATGTAACTAATTTGTAAATTTCTCCACAGTGGTTTATGTATGGGAGCACTTCCAACCAGGAGAAGTGGTCCCACATGCATTTAAGATGTCAGGCAAACCTTGCTAAGTACCCAGTCATACTTGAATATTCTCTATTCCACTTGAAGCAAAACTACAGACAATTTATTTGCTCTCTGTAACAAATGCTACCACAATTCAAATATCGAAGTGCTCTCTGTATCTGAGACATAGCTTCTCTGAATACCACGTTTCCCACTGGAACAAGTGGTCACATTTTTTTTCTTAATCATAAACAAGAGTCAGAAGTCCCACAGTGCAAAATGTGGCAGACAAATGAATTACAAAGCAAATACAAACAAGTCCTTTACCTAAAGTCTGACTGTTTCTATTAGGAGATGTTTCAGCCAATCTCTAATTTGAGGAAGAGAAAAGGGACAGAAGAGAGGAAGGAGCAAGGGCTGATGTCTCAGGGATGAACAAGACATTGTACCACTCATTGAATGAAAAATCCAGACAATTTATGAATTAATTAATTTGATAAAAATAAGCTCTTTGTTAACCAAGAGGTGCATCCTCAAAATGAGATGTGTCTCTGAAGTAAAGCATATGGATACAACACAATAGATTTTGCCAAGTCCATGGTAAGTTTGGACTGGAAGATGAACCTCCAGACAGAAAATACATTATTCCTTGCCTTACTTGTTTTATCCTTTTTGTCCAGGAAAATAAGTCTGCCTTTAAGTAATATTGTACAATTCTGGCAAGAAATTCTTCCTGAAAGAATAGATTTTCAGCTTTAAAGAACTTCTATTATTCTTCAAGGCAAACATTTTTGAAACAGCTTTTCCAACATTTCCTCAGTCTTAGACTAAATAAGTCAAAAGCTGAAACTTTTAGCACACCTGACAAACCTGGAGCTCCTAAATCTGACACCCTCTCACCAGCATCTTCTTTATCTTTCTTGACCAAAATGCAACCAGAAACAGAGACTGCAGCTGGCTTCAGTGCAATGGCACTGCCCAGAGCCTGCCAACTCTGGGGCTCTTCAGCACCTTCAGAGAGCCCTAGCTAGGCCATTTTTTTTTTCTGTAAAATCAGATTCCCAGAGTGTTCAGTATGGGATTCCCTGGCTCTAAGAACTGTCAAGCAAAAAAGGAAAGCAGTTGTTGCACTTGCAGTGGTGTCCAGATGGGTGGTGTAGTGACACCTCAATAGACACACTTTAGAAAGGGAAGCAGGGCTCCATTTTGATCCTCTCACCTCCTCTGCTGTTCAAGAGACCATCATGTGGAAGCATAGGAAGAAGGGCTGTAAGGGAAGAGTAGGAGAGGGAAGATGCCACGATGGTTTTGTTTTAAATACTTAAAAAATGATCTTTCCAAGAAAAGGGGTTCCTGCTTGGACTGATATTTATAAACAAAGTTGTGCAGCCTTGCCTGGTGCACTAACTGTATTTTCCACACTGGCACATACTGCATGTACAAAGTAATTGTTCTGGATATCTTTTTCCAGGAAAAGTATGCCAAAAATCTTAAATACATTAAAGGTCATCTTACTGTGAAGCAAGTTAATCTTGTGAAGTTATTGTTATTATTTCAATTATATGAAACAAACTACTGTACGGAACTAAATTACCAAGAAAATCAATTACAATCTAATCAATACAATCAAATTTGTATTACAACTCATACTTTAAATCAAAAAATGTTCTCATCTGAGCTTCAGCTTATTTTTTTTAAAAGGGTTGACATGGTATTGTGTCTTGTATTTGAAAGCTATATTTTCCTATTAATTTGCTTTGAACAAACAAGCAAAAAATGATGAAAATCAAAAGCAAGTTCTTGTTCATTCCTCTCCCACACATTTTCAGCTGTGCGCGCAGCAGTTAAAACATGCAAATGCAGTTTGGAGGAAATTCGACATCTCTATTATAGATGAAAGGTAAACAAAAGCAGATGAAGGATTAGTGCAATTCCAAATTTAAGATATTGCTCTCAGTGACTTATAATAAAGTGGTGTTGCATACGGTGGCATGTTTTAGATGACATTTCAATTGTACAAGCAATTTGCATTCTATCTGACATTAAATAACGTTCTCATTATTATGAATTCTGGCAGCATCCCTGTCTCCACAGCATAAAGATATGAACTACGAGGCACATCTTAATGAAGGGAGTAAGTTTTCCTGTCAATCTGAAATGCAAGACAAGGCTGTACCTGGGCTAAACCTCCAGTAACATTATTGTGAGTTGCCCACTTCTGACATAGTACAAATCTTCAGCTAAAGCATTCTTCTTATTAAATAAAGATCTATAACTGAACACATGTATCTGTAATATCACTACAATCCAAAGAAAATTAAAAGACAGATTATGTCCAGGATATTACATGCACCACCACAGAGCACTGCGAGAATCTGGTATGATCCTGTTGCTAAGATACCTGGCTAATGCCACGGAAACAAGCCCTTCGTACTAATCTAGCACAATCCATGCATGCTTCCACATATTTTGGCAGGGGAAAGTAGGAGTCCACTGACAATGGCTTGGGATATTGCTAGCCAGTGCTCCTGAATTTATACATTTTTTATCTCTTGCTGGTAAGCTTCAGCAATCTGAGTGAAATAAGAAATGTAACACTCAGTTAATGGCATTTGGTTGCTTTATGCCATTTAAAACAAGTAAGATTACTTTTTATCCTCCTACATAGTCAATAAAAGTTGCTTAAAAAGGTAATTATTTAAGTGCTTTTGGTTGCAAAATTGCAGTGCTCCCAAAAATGACTGCCCTTAATCTGTGTGATTTATACTGTAATATGCACGTAAATGACTATCTGCATTTGCTGTCTCCACTGCAGTCTTCAAGGAGACTCTAACAGTTTCCTTGGGTGCATACTGAATAAGCAATCAGAAGAAGTGGAATTATTTTAAGACAAATAACTGACAAGTCTGTACTATTTAAATCTGCTTTGCGACTCTAAGCCCACCAATAGCCCTTTGCCCAGTAGACTGAAAAAAAAAGAGTGAGGAAAAGGGAGAGGGGAAAAAACCAAATAAACCTAGTCATACCATGATGTGTGTAAAAATCTTACATGAAAGAAAACTGCTTCATCAAGCAGCCTGACTAGACTGCAAACTTATGGTCAAGCAACATAAATGTTACACCTAACCTTATTAAAGAGACATGTCTTCACTGATGAAAAAATGCACTTACAAAATGTTCCTAATGTAAATTCAACAATAATTTAAAAAAGGAGAATGTAAATAAATCCCCCCCTTTTTTTTTTGCAATGTGATCTCTTCTAAGCATCAGTGACAGTAGCTCTCTTGAGCTCAAGTTATGATAACAATAACTTTTGCAGATGTTCATAGCTGTCAAGTATTATTCACTAAAATGCCAGAAAATGTGATAAAAAGTGAAAACAGAAGAATTCCTCTGTAGCAGTCAGTTGAAGTCAAGAAGGCAGAGGTCACACATTAATCTCGAACTATAAAATAGTGCACTGTAGAGGAATAATGGAAATACTATATTAAAACAAGCGTGCAATTGTGCATGCCTACATGTACATTAATATGTGAAAGATGCTGATTTTTCCACCCTATATTCACTTTCAGTTCATTAACAGACCCAATGTTTTGGGTTTTTTTTTTTCTGAAGGGAACATCTGCATTTCAGATTGCAGCACCTAGAAAGTATGTTATTTTCATTCACTTTACAATTTTAATTTGTTTTCTTTCACATTCTCAATTGTATTCCACTCCACAGAGTCCCAAGGTAATTTTTCAAGCTGGCAAAGGACCTTATAGGTTCCCAACATCATTTGCAGGGTTATGACAAATGCAAGTCTTGCTGTACTTTTTACTACTATTGGAAATAAACATTACATTTACTGAGACAGACCATATCAGATGCAAAAAAAACCAATGTATAGATAAATTACCATCCCTTTATTTAGAATGCTTTTTTATCTTTTGAAGTCTTTTGGGACATTATTGTAGTAAAACTATTTCTGAATAACTACCTTAGGGCAGTATACAAGGGTAACTGTATACAGGAGCTTGTTCATGACAAAGAAGAAATAAATCAATAACAGGTGCAAGTATCTCAGAAACTGTTACTTCAACATAAATTGTCCCTGTAAGAAGGACAGAAAAATGTTTTTACAAACCTTTTACTTTTTTCAATTCTCACTGGAATCCAAGTCAGAAGAGAAAATGGCTGTTTGCTTAGAATAAAGCGTCTGAGTTATCTATGTGAACCTGACTGTAATGGCAAAGGATGGTGTGGATCAATATCCATCTTCTTCATTCCTGAAGTAATAACTTTCAATAGGAAAATCTATTTACTTTTACTTACCTTTATTTTATTTCATTTTGCTTTAAAGAAGTCCATTCCAGAGGGAGGGTTTAGGTTGCAAACAGCAGTTAACAAACTGATGATTTAACTAAGGCCTATAGGCCAGTAGGCACGTTATCATTCTCTGCAGCCATTGGTTAGGGTTAAGAAGAAACACGTTTACTTGCAAAATTTATTTTTTATATAAGCAATCAGTATTACAAGCCATTTAAGCCATACAACCTCCCTATGTATAGTGCATATTGGAAAGGTCAATCAGAACCAAAGGGTAATTTGTCTAATCCTTATTTACAGCATTCCCAGAACTGGCCAAGCTTTTCTCCTGCAGAAGCAAATGCCCCCAAGAATTACATGTCCCCAAACAGCTCCCTGTCCATATCCATGACAGCCTGTCTGACCTCAAGCATCAACATAGCCTTTTTCTAGGAACTGCTGGCCACCACAGCCACCTCGTATCATCATTCAAGAGAAAGTTTGCCATGTGCAACTGGGCAGTGGGTAACTACTTTTTCTCCATTAAAATCCAGCGATGAATCCTATAGTTCCTCTGGACAAACTTCTCTAGTTTACATATTTAAAAAAAAAAACAAATTAAACAAGAAGGAAGAGAGGCAGAGGGAGAGAGAAAGGGAGAGGGAGACAAAGCAAACTTGTGTATTTTTCAGTTAAACAAACTCACTTTTATCTTGACATTTTGCATTGTCAAGATAAATTATATGGCTCATATGACTTTTAATGTTATATTCCTTTTATCAATCCAAATAATATATCTATGTACTTTTTCAACTTACTGTCAGAATTGAACCAAAAGTTTATGGCAGCCCTTGTGGTATTTTCTACTATTTTCTATTAGCAAGAGGGTTTATTTTAATTATGCTCTAAAATGCTGCACCAGATAGCATGGCATCTTCTAGTAAATACTGTTTTCAAGCTTCATTATCCAGAGCACAGTGAAAGGCTTACTCATTTTAAATTCAGTTGAGAAGCTGAAGCTCATTAGAAATTTAAAATATTTAAAAGTACATTTGTGTTTTCTGCAATCATTTTTTTCCGTCCCTACTGTTAAAATCACCTAAACCAAAATTCAATGAAGACTGCAATTTGTCCCTTGCTTAATATTGAACAACCAGCTGTCTTTCCATAATATAAATTTCTGTGACTGTGGTAGCAAGAGCATCTCTCACCATTCACAGCCATGTCAATATTGAAGTCCAAATAAAAGAGGCTGCAAGAGAGACTAGAAAGACAACACTTTATTCACACTGCGAATTTTATTAATAACAATTGCTAATTAATCTTAACTGAAGAAGCAGTGCAAAACCCCATGTCTGAATTCCAGGTTCTTACATAAATCTCAGAGCACTCAGAGTGTGTATTTGTAACTAAGAAAGAGATCACCAGCATTAAAACCCTGCTTATATCAACTGCAGGATGGGAAATAAATTAGAGACTCTACTCTCTTTAGAATTTGAAGGGAAACATATACTAATATAGATGTAACCTGGTAAGACAATTAATTGCAAATTTATATTTGCAGAATACTAAGGATAAGCAAGATTTCATTGTCACTAATGTCTGCATATTTATTGGAAAGCAGATTGTGTGAGTGTGTGTGCAATGAATAAATGAACCCAAACTGTACAATTTTCCATGTAGGTTATACAAGTAGAGTCTTCATTTTTACATCTTTCTTTTCTCTGCTACCAGGATAATAGAAAAAAAATGCAATCACATACAGAAGTATTAGTGCATATATTGGTGGAACACAGAAGTCAACTATTGAAGCCAAACAGAAGCCACAATAAATCTGAAGAAAAACCATTGACAATTTTATAAAAAATAAAAAATAGTTTCAGTTGTTAAAAGGCACCCAGGGATTAGAAAAAATATTCAGGGTCTTAAAGGTTTTAGAAGGTTGGTGGGCCTGGGTCTTGAAGACAGTAATTTTTATTCATTGGTTTTCACCTGCAACAAATTTTGTTATGAAATTTCATCCACCATTTTATTTCTCCTAATACTGAGCTGAAACTCAAAATAATTGAAACAAGGTAGAGACATCAGGAATTAATTAAAGTCATTGCAGGAAAATCAAAATATGTAATCAATGTTTCTGAGCTTAAGTAGTCCAGGTAAAGAATTAGTGCTGCTGTACAGAAGGAGATGTGATACAGTGAAACACAGATGAAATATCTACTAGGGTACGCAGTAAGTTAGAGGCTTTAGACATAATTATGCTATATATAATTTAAAGCTCAACTTCAAAGCAAGTAAGTGCTATTAATTATCCTCTGCCCAACACAGCTCTTAAAATGTCAAATTAAAAAAGACTATTGGTAATTGTATAAGTTATGGCAAACTAGCTCCCTCCAGCAGTGACAGCAGACAGCAGGAAAGAGCAAACAAGGTATACCTTTCCTCTCTGATATCTACAGCTACTTGTTCTTTGTGAAAATCAAGAAAGCAATAATGCTTGTACTGAATTTCCTCAGCCCCCTTTCAGGGACTGATCCTGCACATGATCCCTCCTGTGAATAACAGCTGCTAGATCAGGCTTTTGTTTGGAAATTCACCAAACGCTGCTGACCTGCTTTCTCTCTGCCACATAACATGTGGGACATTCATTCTTGTGTGCAGGGGAAGCATAGCGGGCGCCAGCAGCATCTGCAGCAGGAGGGGACAGGTACAGACAGGCAGCCTGGCCCCCTGCTCCCAAACATGTGGCTGAACTGTATTCCCAGTTCAACTCCAATGCCAAGGTAAGGGATTTAATTTGCTCCTGTACCTCAGTTTCTTAACTTCCTGACTCAGTTTCTCTTCTGCAAGTGGATAGAGTAGGAGGCACAGCAAGAAAATCACTCTGAGTTCAGTCTACACCTGCATTTCTTCACAGCTCAGGAGCTTAACTAAAGTCTCTTTGCACAGCAAGAGTTTGCCAGATCTCAGTGCCCTGTGTAAAGGACTAAATATAATAGGCAAATATAAACATATGGGTTACTGTGCACAGGAAGATTTACTTCTATAAGCATTTACCTAAAATGGAAATACTTGCATATAATTAAATTTCAAAGGAGAGGAATAGAAAAAAGAAAGCCTGAAATTGCATGTTGAACCTGTGCATTTTTTTTCCTCCTCTGAGGTCTGTGTTCAAAATTTGGGTTGCAAAGGGAAAAGATTTAGAGGATCACCTGAGCCTTGACCATATACATGTTTATACGTATAAAATGATCATCAAGTCTGTAACCTCTAGTTGTGGGGTAAATATTGCCATGACAGAGCAAATAATGTGCTGGAGAGGAAGGATGTGCAATACCTGCCTGAAATACACACTCTATTCATCCTGGCTCTGAGCCATTGCTCACTCACAACCCCTATAATTCACAAAAATTATATATTAAAAGCACGTAATGAATGTTGAGTTATTTTGAGTTACAAACTTAATAGGCAGTTGTCACCATGCCAGGTTACTGAAGAGCTAGCAGATCTTTATCCGAGAATGAATCTTTTAAGACATGTTTTCTGAGTAAAGCTGACATGTACAGTAACTTGTGGATATCCTCCCAATTCAGATCACTTGGGTCTTTCATGTATTAATATTCTTCTTTAAGAACACTGTCCTGGGAAATAAGTTCATTTGTTATAACTTTTGTTAGATTTCAGGGGGAGCCCGATACCTAAAGATCTTTAAGAATCTGGCCCTTAGGCACTTTTGAAATCGAGAATTAGACGTTCCAATGTTGGATTAATGGCTAAATACCTTTAAAAGTGTGAGCTTTGGAAAATCCCTTTGGGTGCCTATCAGCACCTGTAGGCATCTGGATACCTCTAAAAACGGCCCCAAATGGGGCTTTAATAGCTCACATGCCACAAGAGGGGCCAACACCCCTTTTCTTTCTTCTACATTCCCACAGGTGACTTCTTTCCACCTCAATGGCTGCAGCAGGTGTCGGACCAAGCACAGCACTAAACCCTCTCACACACACAGTCAGATGAGAAGCTGCCTTCAAGGCGTGAGGAAGGGGCAAAGCAGCAAATCTCAAATGTCACAGGTTGCACAGCCGAGTGGGTCCTGGCATTTAATAATGGCAGGCAAGCAAGGAGAGGAAGGAAATGTCTTTCAAACTCATAGCTTTTCCCCAGGCTTCATTTGACATGGCACAGCTCCGGTTTTTTACCTTACAACTAAAGGTGCCTGCAAGAGCACGGTTCCACCAAAATTCAGCATTGAAGCATTAGCCCCCACAGCCCCCCCCAGCAGTCTTCCGGGTCCCGCAGTCTTTGCTTAGAGGGAACACTTTACCAAAGCAGTCGTGAATCCTCACTTACCGTTATAAGCCTTCTTAAGGGAAAACCAGGGATGCAGAGAGTCCATGGTCAGTGAAGTCAGCAGTTGGATAACAACACAGAAATAGCTTTTCAGCAACCTCATAATTCAGTCAATTGCTACTTACAAGAGCTCCTGCAAACAAAATCCAAGCAGCAGCCTTGGGGATCAAGAGTAAAAATGTTCTAGAAAAGCAAAAAGCATGTGCATTTGTATAAATGGTTGCCAGATCTGGCCCTGTAAACAGCATAAACGACCCCATTTCTTGTGTGGTTGCCATTTGTGTCAACTTCCTACTTATATAGAGGCAGGATTGTGATGTGCCACTCAGGCCCTTTGCCTGAAGCTTCATCTGGCCCTAAAAGCAAATATTCAGCATCAGCTTCTACTGCTTTAACTTTGATAAATATTTCCAATGTAGATGTTAACAGCTAGCAAACAAACCACATGTGAGGGTTTTAATACCTGACAGATCATAGAAGTTGTCAAAGGACCATGTCTGTCCCCTCATCCCAGACCTGTCACCTTACCATACACAAAAGTAGAAGTTGGACATATGTAAGCATTATTCTGGTTTAGGAGTATTTTCAAATCTCTATTTCCAATGCGAATCCCTTAGAATTCCTCATGCTGCTTTCTGCATTCACAACTCTGTGGCATTACAACTGCTGAAAATTTTGGAAGAACAATGAGTTGAGCAAGTGATGAAGAGAAAGTGAATGGTAAAAGGGCTGTTACCTTACCCTGTGCTTCTCACATAAATGAGCTCTGAACACGTTGTCAGACACAGCACTTTTTTCGAAGCAGTTTCACACATGCATTTTTAATCAGGATTATATTTCACACACATCTATCATCACTCGCAAGTGCAGCAGGCTAGTCCTCCTTGAAAACATATCAGTTCGCTGTGTTTGCCATCAACTATTTTTTTCTCTGTATAAATCTACTGTTTGCGACCCACTAAACTATATTTGATGTTTTAGAAAAGAAATGCCACTGCTTAGGATCTACACTGAATATGGGTGAACAACTCCCTTAATGCAACACATTTTCTGAGATCACCTTTATTGCCACACAGTCTTAGTAACTTACCTTAAATTATTCACTAAAATAAAAATATGATGGATTATCCTATCTGCAATTACGTCAGAACTAGTTTGAAAGCTATATATGGTTTTATTGAGCCTATCAATTTTGTACTGTACCATTTTTATTCACTCCCATGACTATTCCCTATAAGGAACAGAGAAAAATGCTCTCTTGTACTAGGAGACACCAAAGGAATCCCCAGATACCTGATGCCAATGAACCTGAAATCAGAAGCGAGCAAATATATAAATATATGCAAAGGCTTAAATCCTTCCTGTTCTGTTTAAGATGGAGAGAATTTACCTGATAAGCAAAGATGCTGGTCAGTGACAGAAATCCTTAAATGTCAAATAAACCAACCAGGACCTAAACACTAAGAAATTTACATTAATGTTTACATTTGGGGTTTTCCAGAGTTAGTTCCTTGTACAATAATTCTGCTATTTTTTGGTAACAGCCCTAAACAATAAACACTACTGAGAAAGGCAGCATGCTCATACTTCTCCAGACTAATGTACTTATTTCTATTTTAATGTACTCATGACTAATCCCTTTTATAAAATGTCTAAAAATTGCAGGCAGAGCTGACAACAAAAAATTTAAAAAAAACCCCAGCAGTCGTCCTCACTTATTGTCCACTCTGTAGGGGAAAAAGGTTAAAACAATAATCTCAAATTCCTTGTGAAAAAGGAATACAGTAAGCATAAAATTGCTGGACTTCTACAGAAATTAAGTGGGATTTTGTAGAAATTAGTACAAAAAAGGTAACATTTACCATGTAATCCTATCCTTTCTATAGGCTCCTCACAACTTTCATATGGCATATACCAAGGCTATATTTTTATTTTCTAAAAGATGATTTCAAATTCCCATAGAATATAATAATTTTTCAAATAAATCTCTTCTGGAAAGAATACCATTTATTTTATCATACGCAGTGAAAGTGAACCTAGAAAGGTTTTTGGTATTTCTGTTGACTCTTCTCCTTTTTCATTTTTCTTTCTTAATGCTATCAATTTCCCTTTCTCCAACATAGTCTTTTCAGTGAAAGATACTTTTATAATTTCTTGAATAGTTTTTGGGGGCTTTTTTTGTTTGCTTTAATTTTTATTGCAACACCATGATAACATCACGTAAAAGATGCTTTAAACATTAAAATGCTGCACCACTAGGGCCTAGCATACTTCAGATTATTAAAACTTGTATCTTAAAATAGATGCAACCTAGAGAGGATGTCATGGAAGGGTTTCAATGAAAACATCACTTCACCATGTAAAAATGTTCTGCAGCAAAGCCCTTTTAGAAAAACTCACTTGTCTGGGAACTACTGTATATCGACATATGCCCTGAAAAATACATACCAGCACCAATTGCACAGGGGCATTGTTCACATGAAGTAACTATATCTATATGTTGTCAAGCAACTGGTCGTAAAAGAACTGAGTAAAAGGCATTTGAAATATGAGATGACTGAAAATACCACAGCTGATTTTTTTATATTCTCTGACGGCTGAGAACAAAAAGACTTTCAGACAAAGAATTTAGACTCTATACCATAGTGTTTGACTTCCAAAATGTAATGCAAAATATTGCCAAATGTCTGACAGAACAAAAAAGGAATTGTAAAATACATGTTTTTTAGAAGTATAAATACAGCTCTTTTGGAGTGAACCTCTTGTTCTGATGGAGTGACAGGATTTTTAATTATACTGTATCTTATCCTCAATCACAACCCCCTTATGAAACTCTCTGGAATCATATACCACTAACAGGAAAAAGCAGAAATAATATTTTTCCAGTGTTATCTCTGTTTCTAACATACAAATAAGTAACTTCAAAATGGTAGGGTTTTAAACATATTGAATACTATGTAAAGACAGATTTTTCGGAGCACTTCACTTATAATACCTAGATTAAAATCTCTTCAGAGCTTCTCTGAATTCTACTATTATAATTAGCATCATTATTCACAAGTGCTTCTAAAACTTTTCCTCTTTAATAATGTAAAACTCTGGTCTGGACTTTCCTTCTAGGAGGTTGAAGCCCAGAAAGGAAAGGTCTCACTCCTTCTCTGTATTTTTTCAACAACAGTAATTCACAGTTATTAAGGCAGTCAACTCTGCAAGGGAGATGTGGGGTGATGGTCAGGATGAGACATTTGAGGCTCCCTGGGTATGGCAAGCTCCCAGAGCAGGGCTGTCAGCCTTTGCTGAGCGTCAGCTTGCATGGGGTAAGTCTTGTGATTGTGAGCAACAGCTCAGGCAAGGACAAAGCAGAATGCACGACTATGCAAGGAGATGAGATAAAAGAGCCTGCATAATTTTTTTTAGAAATGGTGGTGGAAGGGAGACTGGGAAAGATTACAATACTTTCCCATGTACTTTAGCCCTGGAAGGAAATTGCCTGTGTAGATCTTCACAGGCAAGCCTAACAGGTTTCAGATTTAAGGCAAAAGGAATAATTTTGGCTGGCAGCTCTGCCCAGGAAACCTATAGCCAAAAGGAGACATGAAACACAATCCCCTTTCGTCAGAAATGTAACTTCTTTCCAAATTCTCATGGTCTTTTCCACTGGCCTTATCAAACAGAAACTAAAAATATTTTAAGGGCAGGGGCAGGAGGAAAAATAGTTTTACTCTGGCTGTACCCCTCTTAATTCTTCAAAGACTGGGAAAAGGACATCACAGCATTTGCCATGGGCTGTGTGTAGGACAGCAACCTTCCACAGGCCAGCTGCCACCCAAAATCCTGGCTTAGGCTTTTAAAGTTAGAGATTTGCTGTTTCAAGCTCTCCTTAGCATCACGGTACTTGCTCTAGTCATTGTACTGAAAACTGACTGTCTAGCAGCACTGGAGAGGATAATAAAAACTTTTAATTTTTTAAAAAATTATTTTATTTTTAAAAAATCAAAACCATATCTTACCTAACACTTTCCAAATTGGGGGCATGAGGTCAAGAGAGGGATGGAAGATCTATTGACAAGATAGACAACATTAGGTCAAAAACATACTGCTACCAGCAGTGGATGATGTGCAAAATACAGAAAGAGCTTAATACAGCCTGTTGTTTAAAAATGGATATTGTTAAACAATAATAAGGAATTCTCATATTTTACATGGAGTTAACGTGTCCTGAATAGTAAGGAAAACTTAAAAGATTCTGGAAGGTAATAAGCAGCTAGATTTTTCAACTCTGTTACAAAACAATGATGAAATAATGATAAATGTCTTCCTTCCTGAGGAGGAAGAATCTACTTGAGCGAGAACTTGGTGTTATTCAGAGAGAACAGGTGAAAGGGCAGGAAGAATCCCTGTGTGTCAAGAATAGCAAAGTGAATAAAATGGAGAGGAATAACTGACACTCAAAGGAGACAGCAGCAAGAGTCATTGTGAATTGGTGTAAGGGAAATCCTTGAGCAACATATATGGTGGTCACTTCATGTGGTGTGCAACAGCTGGGAGCAACCCAACTCATCTGGTTTTCTTCAGTCTCCACTTGGAGAAGCAGATATGCCACAGTAAATACTTCCTTACAAGACAATATGGTTTGATTTGAGCTGTCACACTCAATCAGAATTACCAGAAAACATAAGTGACAGCAAGTGATAAAACAGACATGGACAAAAAATTGGGATGAAGTGGTTACCATCTTTCTTCTTCCCCTCCCTTTCCACCCACATTCCTTTTGGCCCCATCTCTCACAGCCTTTTGGAGTTTAAGCTAATGAAGAAGTGGTTTGTCAGTATGGAAACTACCAAGCTGAAATACATGCTGAGACTGGAAGAACATTTATTCTGCTAAGGAAAGTGAAAACTCTGGATGAAGTGTGGAGCAAGGTATTCCCCTTTGTTTTCCTAGGAAGCATAGGAGTCTAACAATTTTCTGTTTGTGCCTCTAAGCATTATCTCAAGTCCTTTCCTTTTGTACAAGGCTGTCTCATGTCCTTGTGAAGGGTGTTCTCAATTAAATAAAGAGGTGAAAATATCCATCAGTCCTGAATGAACAAACCTAATTAAAGGGGGGGTGAAAAAGACAGAATTCCCACAGCCTTTCTTTTTGTTGTACAACCAGTCCAGAACCATATCCACTCACTCTAAGCAAGGCATTTAAAAGAACAAGGACACTTCTGCCCCACATCAATGACCTTTACCTCTACCACTTCATTTTTCAGCCAGACTAGCGTCTCAAGAAGAACAGCACTGCTTGTTTAAAATGCTGCATTTTTTTTTCAACACTGTTGAACCAACACTCCTGAGAGAGACCATGAAATCTGTGACTGGAGCTGTTACTTCTCCACTGGTGAGATGTTTCTTGGTAGCCTAAAAACACAGATGATGAGCTCCAGGTGTGTAAACTACTATGGTTTACTGGTGAAGTTATTTTTTATTATGTTACTCTTTATTTCCACTGATAATGATACACAGGAACTGAAGTGTAAGATAAAAGGAAACAAGAAGAGACAGATACATTAATGTAAATAATGTATTTTTAGGCCAAGATTAAATCTAACCCTGTATCTACTATCCTGACCAAGACATATTAAGGTGTGAAAACCTTGACACTCACTCAGTGAGGAAATGAAAACTTGAGACATGCAACATTTTGGAAAATAGGAATATCGTGTTTAAAAACTGTATTACCCAGACGAAGGAGAGATTTATGGCTTCTGAGCATAATTGTTGTCATAGTATTGAAATGTTTCACTCTGTCACCTCACCATACTTTTGCTATAGAGGAAAAAGAAATAGGTAAGCATAACTCCTTATATTCATGCAGTTGTCATACAGAGGTATAACATTACACATCATCCTGCTCTCACATCTGTATTACATGAAGCTTCATCTCTGCTGGAACCACAAAACCATCTCTGAGCTGTTCCCTGATTCACAGACAAATGGACAGAGACACACAATCCTAGTACAAAGAGCCTCAGCACATTTCCAGCTAGCCTAAATGTACTAGCCTAGTACTACTTAGAAATCAGTCAAATAATTTTCTTGTCTAGTGGTAAAAAAAAAACTTTAAAACTACTTAGAAAACTACAAGAAAAAAATAATTCTCATTGAGGAATTAGTATCTCCAGGTATTACACAAATTTCAGAGAAGAGAAAATATGCTGTTGAAATTTATCTTTACAATGCAAACAACTGTATTAACATATGAGATGAAATCCCAACCCTGCTGAAGCTTACAGGGGTTTTGTCTTTGATTTCAGCAGTGGAATTTGTCCTGTGTACAGCTTTGTTCTGCACTTAGCAGAACAGTGAAATATGATCACATAATATGAATTATTAATTACAGTGAACACAGAGTTCCGTGATGCGCACCCATATGCATATTACTCATGGACACATCTCAACAGGTTTGGAGGATGGGTTTGGAGGAGAAAATGCCAAGACAGCAAACAATTATGAAAACACTTCTGAATTTTCTTTGTAAAAACAGAACTAGTTTCTTCCATTAGAACAGATTATAAGATTCCCTGATACCAATTTAGTCAGGAATACCAGAACAATAATTATAGCCCAGCTCATCATAATCACACCCTCCTGTTCTCACCGACAATAAAGAATATTCAGTATTCTAACTCTGTGTACTAGTTACTCCTAGGCTTCATGCACACTTGAATTTACTTCTGAATGCTCATGTTTCTTTACTTTGATTTTGTGTGTCCCACCAGCTCAGAGTAAATAGCTGTCACAGAGAAAGAGACCGGGGAAGATGGAATCTGAAGATGGAAGCATTTGTAAGAGAAATCCATTAGGAAACATTAGATAGACAATCCGTAACAAGCTTTGGATAACTTCTAAATTGATCAGAGGCCAAGAGGACATTAAAGTGTTATTATAGACACTACGTCTGTTCTTGCTCTTTCCTTGGCATAAACATAAGGCCATCATCAGAGACAGACAAGGTGAGGCAGATACTCCTGTTCTTGAGAGAGTATAGTCATTCTTGTTACCCACTGCTACCGGTTCAGTCTGTTTTGTGGACCAGTAAGACACACATCATCCCCATGACCATTACATTCTCTTAGTTGAGGCTGTTTATTACCAACTATGTCTCTTCACTGATATAAGCAATATTCTTTTGTATCAGTATGCAAAATATCTGCTTCAACCTGCTCAAGATCCCAAATGAAAAAAAATTACTGCCTATGCCAATAATTTACTAATTTCAAGAGAAGGAAAGCTAACAGCTCTGAAGAAACCCCTTATTTTGGAGTTCATAATTAAATAATTAATGTACACAGCTTTTTAGAGATAGATAGATAGATAGATAGATAGATAGATAGATACATTTGGATTTTTGCATCTGGATCTTAGATTTAGTTTGAGAAAACAGAACAATGAAAAAGAGCAAAGTTCTGGAAATACTATGAGCTGAACGTGCATCTCTGAAAAGGTAAAAAAATCAGGGAAGCTTTTTTAAACAAATGGCCTTTGTTGTTCAAAAAAATTTCTGTCTCACCATTGTAATTAAGAAAATATTTTTAAATTCAATATATTTTGGATCCATTGCCTGCGATGAACATAATGATTTAATAGTTGATAGTTTTTGAAACCTGTCCTGAGGATTAATGGAAAACATAAAGTATTCTAATAATTCTGGTAAGAAGCAACTCCAGTGTTCATAAAAGAAAATACTAATTTACAAGGCAACACTGTGTAGACCTCCCCTACTTTAGTATAGAGTTACTTACACTGCTTCTTCTGATGTTCAGAAAACTTATCTCAAGGCATCTTCTTTCCTCATATCATTGCACCTCCTCATAACTTAAAAAAGGCGCAAATATACCCTGTTTTTTGCAAATAATGAAATGAACCTAACCAGAAAAATATTCACAGTAAATCGGCTGTTGCAGCATAAGGGAGAACAGATGAAGTAGATTTGTGTCAGCTTTTTAAGGTATAGGGAACAAAATATTTACTGTCATAACCCTCTTCTTACTCCATAAAAATACTTTTCTCTTATAATACTTATAATACTTACTTATATATATATATATATATATATATATATATACTTATAATACTTACTTCTCTTATAATACTTATATTATATTATAAGTAATTATAAAATTGTTGTATAAATATTATACAACTCACCTCTGGGATTATTTATCAACTTCCCATCAATACCTTTACTTCCTTTGACCTATATTCCAAATCCCTAAACACTTTCTTTGTCATGATTTTTATTTGAAAAAGCACCGTGTTTCTAAACCAGACACTACAATTTGCATGGTTTACTCAGAGGTGGAATGTAAAAAAATTTCAAAGTTTCAAACAAAGAAAGAAATGGAAGAGGAGTGAGTTCCATTTGCTACAACACTGAAACATGCAGTCTGTCAATACTAATAGGTGCTACCATTAGAAATATATGCCTTGCTGAGTTGCACTTTCCCACTTCACAGCAATAAAGCCTGACCTCAAAGGAACCACTTGATTAACATTTGGGATTTTAGGACTTGCTTCTTTTAGCTATGAAAAGATTATGTCTAAACTGGGAGTAAAAAAAAAGTAAACCAAACCTAATGATTCCTCATTTCTTAGTGTTGTACCTCAGATATATGCCTTGGATCTACAACCTGTCCAACTTATCTATGTCTCTTCCCAGTTACTATTAAATAATACACAGAAGAAAAGACATGGGAGACCAGAATTCATATTTCTAAACCACGTACCCTAAATTTACCAAGGAAATAGCTGAGTTCCTCACAGACCTTTCACTGAATGACAGAATTAGCAAGGCTGCCATTTGAAGCTCAGAAATATTTTGTCATCTTTATATTTGAGGTCCCTGTGCTTCAGTGTTCTACTGATACAAGCATGCGAGGTCATTGATGCAAACTATGAAGGATAAGTTCCACAGAGTAGGATCTCACAGCGTCTCTGACACCAGCCACTATTTCTGTTTTCCTTTCCCTGCTTTACTCTTCCAAATTCAGGCAACCCACAGCCTGTTGCTCTTTGAAGTCCAAGAAAAAACCTGCTTCAATTCATCTCAAATTCTCTTACACCTAAATTCATAAACCAGGCAGCAACAGTCATCCACCATTACTGTTTTCATGAAACCTCTCCTATTCGGTGTGTTTGTTCCTCACAATGTGTCAGTGAATGGAAATTCCACTACGAAACACGAATGGTCTCTACACAGATTGTGCCTTGGTACTTTCTGCAGTTGAGAACCAAGTTCTGTCTGCCTGCCCAAGGACAGTCATGTTTCTGTTATCATCCTGAGTTAGGCTTAGACTTCAGACACTTAAAAAAATAGCACAAGATTTAGTTCTGTTGGTTATTTTATTAAACTAAGCCTCAAGATGTTTTCACTTTGTTGCTAACAAATGCATATTTTAATCAAGCTCCAGACAAAGCAGCCAGCAAATGCATTTATTATTAAAACAAACTTCTTTAAAAATTCAAATCTTGACTTATTAAAAAAATAATAAAGACTTTTATGTAGTTTAGTATGCAAGAGTTAGATTGCTTGACCTCTCTTTTAATGACTTAATTAGCTGTACTAAAGCCCAGCTGGGCCTCTGCTGACAACATAGCTAGATATTTCAATCAGGCAGTGTTATGGAGAATAAGTAATAAATGCTACCTTGTCGCCATACAGTCCCAAACCAGAGTGCATGCTGGTAATGCTAAATTTGATCAGTATGCCTCATATTTCAATTAGTCGTGGTCTGAATCACTAAAACTGTGTAATGTGTATGAATTCCTGATATCAGATACAGAGCTACAGGCTCCCACAGTTAGAACCCATTGAGTTTGCTTTTATTAGCAGCCAATTAATGGCCAAAATCTGCATTGCTTTTAAAATTTATAACCTCTATTCCAGCTGCATCCATGGTTCCTAGTATACTGTATACAATCAGATCCATATCACTGTCACAAGTCAAACAGCTGCAAACTGTATTCTGTCTGCAGAACTGAAAAATCCTTCTATACAGAAGCTTTTTTTTAACCTCTTAGAAGTTCTTTTCAAAGCCCAGCAGCACCAGTCACTTTGCGACAATGAGCGATTTAATACAGAAAGAAAGAAATCTACACCAAGGTAACCTCTCGGGATGTGCTAGGTTTTCAAACGAATGAAACCCTATCACTTTGGCACAGCACAAGGGCAAGCAAAGCCACTTCTCCTGACCAAGGCTAAGAAAATATAAACATATAAAACCTGACCCTCATTGAAAATTAACCCATTGAAGTCTAGAGGTGCATTAAAAAATCCTGCCAATGCAGAGATTAATATTTTAAAGTAACTTTCACAAATTAGTAACACTGGAAATTGTAATATGGAGCCTAGTGATCCCTAAGAGATTACTGCAGAGAAAGAGGCTCATGCCTGCTTCCCCTCAAATGGTTTAAAGAACACTTGAAGATTTCTAGACATTATTTTTAGGAACAAGTTTCTATTTCTGTTACATGATATGGCAGGAAATTTTGATGTGATCTGATTCAGACATAAAACATAGTAACTTTATGTCCTGGTAATGTCATGTCATAAAGCCATATGACAAAGGCATATTTGACATCTGAAATTATGCTATTATTTTTTAAAAGTAATTTGCCATATGTACAAATGGGCAGGACTAGAACATTTTTGGATGTCTGATCTTCCAGTGTTATCTGAGACAAACAGTGAATGTTTCTCTTCTTTCCTCTGTCTAAACCACTGACCAGGAACATAGGGGAGAAGAAAAACAACAAAACCAAGAATAAGGCTGTATAATGTAATGCTGAAAGTGAACAACAGACAAAAAATATTCACCTGTTTAAGTGCCTTGGTTTTACACACGGGAGTGTGAAAAGCTCCTCTCCAAGAGTAATACACAGCAATAAAAATGTTATGCTTGGATAACACAAACTGCTGTCATGGCTATTTAAAAGACAATAAAATCCCATTTTACAAAATTCAAACACTAATAACCAGCATTCTTTCTAACTGCTTAAATACTGCAGTAAGTCTCCTAATGCCACTGTGAAATTATAAGATAGTACTTCAAAGGTGTTCTATCTGTTACAAATTTAATCTTCACTGGTATGTCACAACTCATTTCATCCCAGAAGCTTTGAGATGCAGCATAGTGGCATTTTTGTTGTCCCAGGCAACCTGAACCAAATTGTTAAATACCTGTCTGATGCCCCCCAAAACGATTGCAATAATATTGCTTACAGGATTTACAATGAAAGCTATCTTGAAAAATTACAATTTTTCTGCTCCAGTTGGTTAAGAAAAGAATCAACTTGTTTGTTTCTTACCAATGCAGATGAAATATATTGGAAATGTTTTATGTTTTTAACAAGATTTTTTAAAAAATTCTTATGGAATACAATAGTCCCAGAGCAGGATGTTTGTTCTGTAGTTCACTTGACTTCTGTGGAAGCTAGAAGAGATGAGCAGAATGCATGAGACAATCAAAGGTATCATATAGGTGTAAAATTGGTGCAAAAAGGGCAAGAGTCTCACCTGGGCTTAATGGGGATTGTTCTCTCTACATTATGTGCATTATTACACATAAGCACATATATGACACATATTCCTCTACAGGCACATTTTTGTTTTTCTCCTAAGAATGTATAACATATTTTTTGAGTACTAACTTGAAATTATAATAGAAAAATTGACTAATTAAAGCACACAAATAAATTAGATTAGTGTTTCATGTGATTGGTTTAATTATTTCACCTCTATAATCATATTGCTGTTTTCTGAAAATCTGTACAAAATAGGTGGTTGGAAGACTTGAAAGAAGCTATTTTATTTAAAATGTGATGAAACAGTACACAGACATCTCCCCAAACATATGGAATGTCTTCTCATTGTGTACAGACACACAAAGAAGGATGTCCCTAAGAGAGATTTTACTTAGAAATGAACTGACTACTTCAAACCTTAAAGACTAGTGCTGCTTGCTGAAATGGAAATAAAGAATTCTCAAAAAGAAAACCTCCCCTGCAAAAAACCCAAACCAAGAAAACGACCAAAACCAGAACTGCTTCATACATGGAAGCACAGGACTTTACCAAATCTAGGTAGGATAAATATATGTGTTTGAGACTACTTAGCTGTAACCAACAGGGATCCCTTTGACTTTTGAATTTTTACACATATTTCAGATAAAATCAGGGAGGAAAAAAAATCCAGCACTCAAGAACATCAAGTGGATTTGTGACTCTCTCTGGAGGACTCTGGGCCCTTACAAACATATGAATGGATTATGCTGATTTTATACATATTTAATCATTGCAATCCGCATGTTTTTATGTGTAATCTCCAATCCATATTGCAAATAGAAGAAGTTTATCCACATGATAACACATCTGGGCTACACATAACAAAATATTTCATTTAGTAAATAAGTTAGATCAATAAAATTTAGGAGAAAGAAATTTACTTAACATTTTACAATTACTTTAATTTTTACAAATTCCAGACAGAATGAACAAAAACTTTGGACTGAAAATTGCTCCTATACTTATGTAATGAGGAAAGCAAAATGCCGTTGCTCATTTGCTTACATTTATATTGTCTTTGAAGTAGTATATACATATTTAATAAAATTTCACTCCTATTTCTAAACTTTTGGAAAATGTTTCATTACATAAATGATCACACACAATTCTCTACATGCTTGGACCCTATCTATCGAGGCTGCTATGTACCAAGAATCATCAACTGTTGTTTTTCTACTTTTTGTATACAGTAAGTGAGCTTCTAAACAGCTCATTACAGGTTTCATAATAATACATACAGTACAAAAAAAACCAAACCCAAAACTAAAACAAAAAACCCACCACCAAAGTCTGAAATAAAGGGGCCATGCATAACAATAAATACAGATAAAACATAGAAGTTTGAGCCAAAAGACACAAATGTGAAGGCAAAATACAACTGTGTATAAAGATACTGCTGAAAACCTAAAAGCAGAATGCCAAATACACTCTGCTGCCTTAACATACAAAGGGACCTGAGTGAGAAGAAGGAATCCCCACACACACTCTCATGGGCGATGCAAAAAAACCTCTGTAAGCATAGTATTGGAAAATCATTTTGACAACTAAAAATAGAGGAGGGGAAGGGAATGCCCACATAAAATACCTATTATTTAAGTATTATTTGATGGGCAGTAGGTAGTATGCACATTCATTAGGGATGTCCACGTGCAACTCATGCCTGAATTGACTTTGTTCTGCCATTCATGAATTATGCAATCATTTCTAACACAGGGAAATGAGAGTGAATTATGCTGCCCACTATCAGATACTATCTCTGTGGATACACACACCTTTACACTCAGGTTTAAACATGTTTATGTGCTGCTGTGACCACCGTAAACACAAACTCACTCTGAGATTTTCATTCTCATGTATGTTGTGTGTACACACGCAAATGAGCTCACATACTTGTAAGCAAACCAATCACAAACAGATGCTTGCAAATAAAAGAGAAAAAAATATAAAGGAAAGAGGAATTTCTTTGAAAATCTGTAAATCCGAAAAAACAGTCCAGTTTAAATGCTATCCATAAAAAGGTAACAGCCACTCCTTTAATGCAGAATCGTTCCTGATGAGCTACATGACCATTAAAACTTTATTTTTCTGCCACCAAAGATTAAAACCTTACAAATAATTTTTTTCCCTCTTTTCACATCTTTAACGACATCTAGTCTTTCTTAGCACAGCCATGGAGTACTTTATTATGCAAGTTGTTATATCTGCTCTTACAAGTCTGACTCTATTATCACTTTGCAAGTGACTTTTTAATTACTGTTACATCTAAGATGAGATTTGGAATCTAAAAACATGCACACATGGGGTTAGACTGGTCTTTGATTATTAAAACCTTAAGGTTCATAGACTACAAGGGTCAGATGGGATCACAGGGATCCTCTGAGGGCTGCAGGGCTGGAATCTGCAGTCGCTGCTCAGACAGAGATCCCATAAAGTCAGGGTACAATCCTCCTCGGGCAGTCAGGCAAGGCCCACACATTCTGGGAAGGAACTTAAAAATGGAAATTTCTCAATCTGCATATCTTCTGATAGGTCTTGTCAATTAAAATGCAATTTTAGTATGCATTACGGATAATTACTTTTTATTTGCCATACAATAGAGACTCTTGATGTTTAAATTATTCCCAGAATGTACGGAATTGTGCTTTTTGAAGTAATCCTTTGTAATAAAACAGAATGCATTTTGCAGATAGCTGGGTTTTTATCTGCGCTGTAATAAAGGTGCTTAAAAATGTAGCCTCAGGCAACTGAAGCAGGATTTCAGTTCTTGAAGAAAACCAAAGTAAAATAAAAATTTTCCCACACTGCACAATCTAGTCATTAATTTTACCGGAGGCAGCCAGACATGCACGCCAATGTTTTTACTAAGTAAATGTGTGGTTTAACCATTATAGTCTGTACAACTAAAGTTAACTCCTACCAAATATGTGATTTTTAATTTTGGATTTTTATGTCAGATTGAAATAGAGTATAATTTCATACCTCTTAAACCTATTATTATGAAGCTACTATACAGTGATAAATATTTTCCTTAATTTTTACAGACATGCAGTCAAATATATATAAATTCAAATTACACTTTTCATCATTTATGCATGCTTAAGGAAACAGAAAATGCTCCTTACAGCAGTTTGTTGTATTTTTTTAGAAGAAAGTATGCTTGACATGCTAGGAAGTAAAACAGAAACCATGTTCAAAATCCTATACTTTTCCTCTAAGGAGTAATTATCACAGTATATGTGTGTATTTTGAATGACCAACTGAGGAATAATAACGTACTTAGTAACAAAAAGCACAGCTTATGCAAACACTTGTTAAAATGTGCACATAAACACATAGATCTAAGAGTCTCCTAACTTCTACTAGATTTAGACATTCTCTTATGAAACAGAAATTTTTCACCAGATGTCTTGCTTGGTATATGCTCTCTGACTCCCAAAGCCCCCCAGGCTGAAAAATCAGAAACAAGCAGAAATTCTAACTCTGTGGAAATAACCAAAAATAAGAAACAATTTAACAACAAAGCATAAGGACTTGATAACTCTCTGGTATGCGATACATGAAAAATTTTCTCTCAACCAAGGTCAAGAAAATATCAAATTAAAAATTGTGAGCATTTAGCACAGATGCAGTAGGTTTATCATGATGCATACATATTTGATAGAGTACAATTATCTCCATATAAATATTTCCTAAGCACCAAATATTTCATACTGGGAATAATTCGAGATAAACACAACATCTCATTATTATCCAGCACTTTCACTTACATCATAAATGAGGTGTGACCAGCAGAAGGCAGTGTTACAATAAATATATATGCGACTGCTCATTTACAAGCTGGTTTGATATTGAGACTTAGAGTTTTCCTAACTTTTCACAATACATCTACTATTTTCCCCAGGCATTTCATACCAAAACCATCTTCTCAATGTAAATAACTTTAGAGACATACTTAAAATACTTTGGAAACCATTTCTTTTACTTTAAAAGTTAGCCTCCTTAACTTTTATTACATTGCATTTTTAGCTTTATAAGTTCATCAGAGAATTGTGTTCACACTTACCATTCCAACACAGCATTATGCTGAGCTGTCCCCTCATGAAACAGGACTCACACACTGTTGAAAACATGGGCATTGCCTCCTCAGCAGTTTAGCTTACATAATTCAGTCCAAAAAAAAAGCTTCTAACATCATTTCTTATTAACCTTTAGTGGTTTGCTCAACATCTGGTAGAACAGTATCTGGTATACTCTTAATGGAACTACTGTAGGTATAATACAACATACCTTTAATTAAATCGCCATCAAACATTTAAGTAATAATGTCATTTAGCATATGTTAGTATACAAAATCGGTTGGATACCTTCCCAAGTTTACAAAATCCGTGTTAAAGGAACCAGCATTGCAAAAAAAATGTTACAGCATATGTTTGGATTTTTGTATTTCAAAGTCCTGACTACTTTATCTGAATTACAGATTTAGAGCTTTGTTATGTGTGATAGTTATGATAATATGATCACTAAAGGCACAGAGACAGGGAGACTCAAATCCCTTTGAAAATCCCTTTCTCCATTTCCTACAGCTGCTGCTGGAGTTTAATATCTGATAGAATGATGAAAAAGAACAGGCCAAATTCCAGTTTTAATAAAAATTTTAACAGGTCTACATATAGTTATGAAAAATGTTATTTGCAATGCCAATCTTTAATAAAATTTTCTTAAACCAAAGAAAATTCCCTATGGGGAATCTGTTATGAATGTGTTTTTCATATGTACTATTTAAGGCTATTTAAAGGTTATGAAAGTGACTGGTAAAATAAGTTCTATCACAGCACAACAAAATCCTACGTGCAGTCTCGTTTTTGCATTTAATCAAATAGGTAAGCAAGTCCTTCAATTTTCCATATTTGCTCTAAAATAAGTATATTCAGTTTGCATTAAAACTTTTCTCTGAGTGAACACTAATAATTCCTAGCTTGTACATTAGCTGAAAAGAGAGGTCAGCTTGGCTCAAAATTACCTTGCTGCCGAGAACATATTGATTTTGAACACTCAGCCAGAATCCTCACAATTCACACACATCCAAACACAATATTCTCTGTTATAGTCAGTTTGGTGCATGCTTTAGCAATATTTGAATAATTACACTGAGACAAAGCTAAACTTAAAATACTTGCAGAATACAAATTCCAAATTTTGTGCTCTGGATGATTCACTATGTCTTAAATCAGTGCACAGTTCTAACTGCATTATAACATTGTTTTTTGAAGTAATACTATTGAACATAAATTTCAGTTTATAATTTATGCCTCTAATTAAATGGGAATTTTTCTAGATGATAGTTTATACACTGCAAATCAAGTTATTAGTCCATAAAGTATCTATAAAATATTAAAAATTACATATTCCCTCTACCAAATATCTTGATTACTAGCAAAAAATTATATTGCAAACTATATTGCTAATTATATTCCAAACCTTTTAAACGTGAGTCCTACCATCATCCCTACTGTGCATATTTAGGGCAACTGTAAAAATGCCTATATTCACTATACCAACTTTCTGTTCCTAAATCTTTGCTCTTCTTTCCCAAAAACTCATTTGCATCTCTATTATAATCTTAAAATATAATATTAGACCATGTTGTGTGTACAATATTGACTTTCTTAAACAGATAGTAATTTGTGCAAAACAATTTCTTTCACAAACAAGTATCAGTCATCATGCATCTATGAGAGATAGAATATACACGTTATATAAAGAGATTAGTTTTTCTGTCTAACTCTAGGCTAACTGAAGTAAGAAAGGAGGGGAAAATCATAAAATCATGTTCATTAAGTTCAGTCTCCCCCACCTTAAAGTTCTAACTACAGGACTACAGTTGCAGGAGTTAGTCTGTGCCCATCTGTCTATGAGAGCACATGTTTTTGTATAGATTGATGTGAAATGACTGGAGCCAACTTTGAATTTTCTGAAATATTTTAAAGCTTTGTCTAATCAATGAAAACAGAATTTCCAAGTCATGGTGATATAGTCAAAAATTCCACTACTATAAATATGACTAACAAATTCAAAAATAAACGGCAATTAACATAATTAAATAATGTTATTTTAAATAATCTATAATTTTTGTTTTATGTATTATCAAACTCTTTATTTTAAGGTGTTGGTGAGGTTCATGTTTCCTGTGACCTTAAGCAGGGGATTTGGAAAATTTTGGAGGAATAAAGGTAACAAGAATGTTTAAAAGAATAATTTATTGCTGTGACCATTTTGTCCTCTGATTTCTGTTTTGGGATTATAGTGGATTATCTCTGTCTAAAACCTATTTTTCATAACCCTGTGGAAATCTATTGATAAGTTCACAAGCAGAAAACCAAAAGGAAGAGATCTAATCAATATTTAAATTCAAATTTTTATGCCACAATATCTTTGAACATTATTTTTATAAAATATTAGGTGTCTCCTAATATGAAGCCCCCAGATGAAATTTAAACTAGTTTGAAACAAAAAAAAATTATTAAACTAAAATAATCTAAGAAAATTTTCAGTACCTATACAGGTTACTTTTGTCAATGCTTTATTTCTGATGTCACTTTTTAAAAATTACAATCATGATTCTTAAAAAAGCCATTCTTTCCAAAGAAAAAAGCAGCAATGCTATAAAATTTTTCAAAGTAGTTAGACTTTTTGTGCCAAAATTAAATCACTTTACCAGGAAAAAAAATCAGACAAACTTTTATCAAATTGGATAAACACTGAAACATAAATTTTATTAATAAAAAAATTCTGTTGGGAGACAATTTTTCAAATTAAATGAAAATAATATTTTCCTTCAAATCTTGTTTACTCATATCTCATCACTAAAAATTAACAATAAAAAGATTGGTGTATAAGAATCAACTAAATATTCTAAAAAAACTAAAAAATACCTTTTTTACTGGAAAATACAACAAAACACCACTTTTTAACTAATTTTGCAAACAAATTAAAATAATTATTGCTCTTCAGTAGGTTTGATTTATCTTTTAATCTTAAAAAAATATTAGCCAGCTCAAATCTTTTTGTTCTCAAAAGTGTTCTAGCATTTTTCAATCTTTCTAGGTATGTTACTGCATTCAAATCCACAAAGAAAAGACCCCTGTGATCATGCTTCTAAACAAGTATAAAATCTCCATCATGTTAAGAATATTTTCCTGACTATTATAACAAGATTACATCAAGTGAATAAAGACGGTAAATTAAATACACTAAAAACATATATGTTTCATACAATAATTAGACACTGATTTTTTTAGTCATAATTATCTCACCTTTTTATTAATATGATTTAGAGGTTATTTTGGGTTTCTACAAAATCCACTTTTTGATCAACTATTCATTTTCATGAGAATGTATTAAAATCCTGGGGTTTGAATTGATTAGTTTCCACATGATGAAAAAAAAGTTATCATAATTTCTTCCTATTTCTTTGTAAAAGTTGATTAGTATAATTTTTTCTCTCCTGTGTCTGGAGATTAATAAACTTAAAATCTTGTGGAAAGCTATGGTAACAATCTGATAATCCACAATTCTCCCTTTTATTACTAGGAAACTGGATTTAGGAATGCAAAAATTACTTCCAATTTCTTGTTCCCAAACTGCATGTATTAAAAAGTTTCCATAGCAACTACAAAGCATAATACCAGTCCCCAAGTAGCTCTCCAATAATAGCTCAAAAAAGCATCTGTGATATTTAAATGCTTAATATGTTAACACAACTTTCTTCAACAGCAGAATGAATTACTCACTTCTCACACACTCATATTTTAAGTTCTGGTAGCTCTGTGGAGCAAAAGCCTGGTTTGCATCTGAACATAGATATCACATCATCCATTTTGTGTACTCTAACAAATAGGACAAACAGGGATGCTTTCTAAAAGGTGATGAGAATATTTAAGCTGCTTCTATTAAGAGAGAATTGTCTCTCTTCTATTAGAGAACAATTTTGGTCGTTATCTCTGCACAGTTATAAACGCAGTTTTCCGTGGCTTCAGGCTATCTATGACGAAGATCTACCTCACAGTTCTGTTTTAAGAAATTGTTTGCTTTTTCATTCCTAATAAGAAAAAAGACCTCTTTCTTTTATTGCCTTCTATATTATCTGCCCTATACACTAAAGAACACATAGAGATATTGTCTTTTCTTGATTTTTCATATAAGCTCAGAAACATGAAATGGTGATTATTTCCTAGTGAAAAGATAACTACACAACATATTACCATTTATAATTAACATTTTGAGGGATTTCACTCAAATGCAACAAAAGACAGGGAATAAAAAGAGACAGGAACTGATAATGTTACTTTGCCATTTTTGGTCCAGTGACATAATTTAATGCTTACAGATTTTATATACATTCTTTTTATAAGTCTAAAAATTAATTTAAATTACTAGTTTTTCCAGTAATTTTTGAGTCACCTTCACTGCATTTACCAGATACCTTTTCAGCTGACATTTTTGGTAGATTCTGTCACCCCGCAAATGCACTAGCTTGTTTTTCTCACGGTCTTTGAATCCAGAGCATTGCATCTTTGATTCAACACATGGAGTAAACCCAGAGGTCTTAACAGTAAAGTGTGCAGAATAGATCTGCACATGTTTAAATGTATGTCCAGCTTTACTCTTGCAAGCAATCCCGTATAATTTCTTACGTTTGCTTGGGTTTACTTGCATAAGTAGATCTAGTCGTTCATTTAAACATTCACAGAACTGAGTACAAGGAACACGTAGTTAACTTCATATAGCTATATATACATGTGGCAGTTTCACAGGTCATTGCAGTATATATATTTCTGCAGTGGTCCATAGAGTTTACAGTCCCTTTGAAAACTAATGCCAGGATCTTGTGAGCACTTACTCGTGTCCATAATCACACTCATGTGAGTACTGCTAGACTGTTCTCAAGAGTAAGGTTACTGAAACATGTAAATGTTGGCAGGTTCAGGACCTAAAATTGTTAATACCATACAAGTCCTGTACAAATGCTGTGTTAAGGCACCATCCTGAAAACACTTACTCCTGAGTATGCAGCAGCTGTGCTTATTTCTGGGGCTAACCCCTTTGAAATGAAGAGCAGTAAGCAGCAAAGTCACTACTAAATATTTAAACGACTGTACTCTGAAATGTGTTCCCTCATCCATTCAGACAGGGAGACAAGAGGAAGGTTAGAGTTCGAAGAACTTAGTCTGTCATGTTTCCTCAGATGATGGAAACCAGTCTGAAGACACAGATTATCCTGAACAAATCTTCTAGCAGTGTCCAAATCTAGCTCTATCAATCTAAGAGTTGCAAACTATTACAAAAGCAACCTCTCCCAGACCCTCACCTTTCTGAAGAAATAATCCTCTGACAGACCTTAGTTTCAAACTACTCATAAACTGCTGATAATGACCAGTTTCTTATGGATTATTTATTGAGAAAAGCATTTTTACAGAAGTGTCACATAAAAACCCAAGACTCAGATGGGTAAGGAACATTAAAGTTGCACTTGGAAAAAGCTAGTGAAAATTCATTAGTTTTATGCTCATCCCTGCCTACCATGGTAACCTAAACCAGATTACAGGCAAAGCTATGCTCACAGCACGGTGGTGGCCGTGGTGCCCTGGGCAGCCGTACCTCTCTGAGCACAAGCAGCTGCCTCTCTCAACTTCCCCTGGGGTTCAGCAGCCATGTCTCCTCCACTACCACAATTTGTCACCCCTGTCTGAGGGTGCTGTCTCAGAACCATGACCGTGAGAATAACAGCTCCTGGTGGCACACACTGTGAGACCTACTGGAATAGTTCTGTTTTACACCCTTTACCAAAGCAGACATTTCTGTTTATTTGCCCTGTTTGGTTCTTATTGTGAGCTTTATCTTGGCTCAGACATCAAATGCAAGCCTGCAGAGCTAGTGAGTGCAGAACAGAATTAAAACAAGATGCCCGCACAGTATTTGCCCGTGACACAGTTCACCTTACTAAATATTTTATCAAGATATGTATTAAGAAACTGAAAACCTGAGTGCTTCTTTCTATGTTGTTTTATAGCATCTAGTTTGGTGACTTCTTGTTTTATTATGTGTATGAGCTTACAAAAAACTTAAACATGTCCACAGCAGCTGCACTAGGGCTACAAGTAAAGGCTCCTGCAACACTAAAATTCTAAAATTATGTGCTGGCCAGTAGCAGGCTTCATGTTGCGCAGGACCAGACAGAGAGACACTGCATTTGTACCAATGATAAAAATGAGAAAATCTATGTAGAAAAAATATTAGTCTTTGGTCAAAGTCCTTACACTCAGATTTATGTTGTCTTTCAGTTTTGAAAACTGAATTTTAAAAAATACGAAATATGTAGGTTTTTAAAATACATTTTCTGTACACACACATCCTAACACATTTGGAATATTTTGGAATTGAGAAAACAGTATTCTCTCCTGATAGGTAATAATGTTATTATTGTAACTTTCGTAAGAAAATTAACACTGCTCCACTTCTAGGAACATTTTTCTTTGTAAGCAGCAGCAGAGTCTCAGGTTCACCAAAAGTATAAATCTGAATCCTTATGACATCTTGGTGATTCATGTAGATTTATTTCACATTCTGCATAGAGTTGTTTGGCGGTTTTCTATGTCTGTGCTTTGGATTGCTAAATAACACAGCATTGATCCTCATTATAAAGTAGTTTAGAGATCCTTTAAATTTTATTAACATCAAAGTGAAAATCACCCTACTACAACAGTACTTGCAAAAATAAAATTTGAATCTTCAGCAAAGGCACAGAAACCTGTGCTACATAAGGAAGGCTTTGCATGCCTATGCAATTTTATGACTGTGCCATAACTGGCTATATTTTATTTGCATATATTTTTCCCATAAAATCTATCTTCAGCTATTTTGGTGCTCTGGATGTTACTTTGTCAAAATTTTTCATTTCCTTCATTTGGCACAGAGTCAAACAGAAATATGTCCGCAATTGTGGAATATCTTTGAAGAATGAATTCTTTAATAATGGGGATAGAAGATGGCAACAAAAGACTCTCCCTGGCACATTTCAGCTAAAATTAAGGGGTTTAATTAATATGGTCTATTATATCTTGAAAGGTAAAATTTCAAAACATGACCGTTTTAGTCTCACATGTTTAACACTGACAGTTTTGCTATCCACTTGAGCTTCTTGATACACAGGCACAGATTATTTTAGTACCGGGATTTTTGTTTCTAAGCACCAAGTACCACTATTCATTTTCCTCTGAAAGTTACTACACTACTATTGTTTCAGATTGTAGCAATGATAACTTCTCTGTGGGAGTTCTGAAGTTTTCTACAAAACCCGAGCAGAGGGGCACGGCAGCGGCAGCCTGCAAGTATCACCGTTAAGGAAGGCATTTGATCATACCATATGTGAACACAGTTCCTTTTATAGATGGGATAGGGGTGGGTTTGTTTTGATTTTGTTTTGCACTTAAATGCAATGGAAATAAGACTCCAGTTAAGAACTGAGCTTTATATTTCCATATGAATGCAAGTGGCACCAGATAATGTAAGGTTTCTCCCAGTTTTCATTTCCAAATGTTTGGGCCTACAACTAATAGAACATCAGAAACTCTAGCTGCTTCACTTCGCATAGGTGATTGGAAGGCAAGAGTGAGAGGGTATCTGGACTGACATAGTTTTGCAGTCCACTGTACTAGAGGCTCACTTCTACATCAATACAGCGATTGAAGAATAACATTTGCAGTGCACTACACAGCACAGCCAATGTTACAATGTACAGCCACCAAGGTGTTCACCACAACAAGACCCATCTCTGGCTCTCACAAGCCCTGCAGCTGACTGACAGTGCAAAAGCATTTCGGATGCAGAGACAATCCCTTCTACAGGCTCCACCAGGAAGCCTTTCCTTCTATTTCCTCTCCCCAGGTAAAACTGGAGCCTTACAGGGATCCTCTTTGGATTCTTCAATCTCTCGTCTCTCTATTACTTAAAGTTTCATAATATAAACTGTGCTGTATTTGCACTGTTGCAAATGAAATTAGCTGCCCCCTCCTTTTTTTTTTTTTTTTTTAATTTTTTCAAATCAATAGAAATTAAAGAGAGAGAAGCACACTCCATTTACTTCCATCCAGTCTGAACCATAGAAGAAAAGCTTGGTTCTGTGAAACCACCCCAGGGCCCGCTGCTACACCACACTGTGTTGTGCGTGGGTTCCCCTTGGCTGCTACGCCTGCACCCCTGGAAGCAGATGTCCCGTTAAGTTGCTTGCACTTCATACACAGTAGCCTGGCAAGCAGCCGAGTATGATATATTGATATTATTAACTAACTGCTATACTTTAAAGAATAAGCAGGCATAAATTAACAAGGATTTAAAGCACTAGTAAAAAGTGACTTAAAGAAGGATTTGCACATACAACAGCAGACCCTTTTTTACAATTATATTAAAAAACTTCTCTATAAACTTTGTTTATAGTCTAGACCATCAATGTAACAATTATACTGCTGGTAAACAGTAGCAATTCTAATTAAAACTACTTTTTTTCTCAAGTCCTGTAGTCCTAAAGCAAAACATCTACCTATAAGACCCAGTTTAAACTGTAGTAATATTAATGTCTGCTTAAAACATCTTTAATTGAGAAGAGAAAATAGCTTTTTTTTTTATAGCATGTGCGCTTGCAAGAGACTGAACATGAACAATGCCCCAAGCAAGAACTTCATTAAGATGTATCTAATAGCAACTTTATTATTATTATTATTTTTATTATTATTATTGTTTAAATCCAGAGGGATGAATAGGAAGGGAATCAAACCACTAAAACAGGAAACCCAATTTCTCACTTAAAGATTAGGGGCAGGGAGAAAATCACTTTATATTCATATCTCACTCATATGCTTTTTCATCCTGCTCTCCACTTCTTTCTACTTCTGAAGTAAGCCACTTTTCGCTGACAAGTCAAAACATTTTTGTTCAAAGCTCAGTTGTGGGTCTTAGAGAAGATTTTGCATCTGAACAGCAGTTCATTCCACTCCATTTTATAAAGGGAGTATCCCACACTTCAGAGACTATGAGTCATTGTGCCATTGCAGCTGTGACTCTGGGACTAGATTATTATTTTTTTACTGTATATGCAAAAACATTTTTTCTTAGGACCATGTGCTAGTCTTTATTTATTGGTATGATCTAAGTATTTCCAGAAAATCCCATCTGCTGCTCAGGAGTTTGGAGAGAGGGCCCTTTCTCATATATGTTCCCCCTTCCCTCTTAGCACACACTCTCCTAAACCTCCTGACTATTAGGAATGACACAGGGAGAAATTTCTGCTAGATAAAATGAATCTTGAAGATAGTTTCCATGCCAGAACAAATTTTCCTCCACTGGGATCAGCATCCCTACTCAACATTTTAGGTCCATTTCTAAACTCTTAACCCCTTGGTAGCACTGAGCCCTGAATTAAATTGGAAATGGAATGTGCTGTGATTTCAATTACAAATGAAACAATTTTAAACAAGAGACAACATCAGGACATGAGAATCTTCATGGTACAGACTAAGCCTTTCCATGTAAGGCTTCCCACATGATTTTCAGAGGTTCAGCTCATACCATATCAGAAGTTAATTCACTTTTCTAAGAAAGGATGGAATATTTCACATAAAAAATGAAGAAAAAAATTAGGTCTTATATCGGTTATCAATTTTCTTGGAAAAAAACCAAACTAGATTATTCTACACCTTGAGCAGGTGAAATGGTTATTTATTGCCACAGTTATGGCAAATGCAGCTGTTAGTGATCCCCTTTGCAAAGAGGAATTCCAAGAGTAATTTTTACACAATTTGCCACAAAGTTTCCAAAGTAATTTTCGAATGCTAAGTTCTGACTTTCAAGTTGGTCTTTGAAATCAAGGTTGACAGTTAAACTACAGAAAGATTCAAAAGGCCCTTAAAGAAAAAGAGAAATTTAAAATACTAACATGCAGTAACATAAAATCTGATTCGTTATGCATGAGTACATCATCTCAGATAAATAAACCCAAAGCTACAAACAACAACAGAGTTAAAAACCAACACCTTCCTTATGTTATTTTCTTCCATAAGATCTTAGGACTTTTTTCAGGGAAACAAATAATAAAAATCAATTCAGTACATCAGCAATAGGAAAAATTGTCATATAAATTACTATTGTATTGTCTATTGTATTGTAAATTGCAATGCAAATTAATATATTTTATGGCTTAATTTATATTAAATATACTAATGAAAAAATATTTAGGATACAGCCAACTGCTGTAATAATTTCTTCTGGTGCAATTTTAATACGAGAGCTTTTAGAATATTATTAAAAATAATTGTATGTTCTGTTTTTACTATTCCATTTATCCATTTCCTTTATTATAAACTTCAGATTAATTTTGGTAGGGTTTTGTTTTGTTTGGGGTTTTTCTTTGTTTGTTTTGTTTTTTTCAAATGATGAATGAATGAGAAGAGGACATTATTCTCAACTACAAACTACCATATATCAAATACTACAGTAACATTCGTTTTGAAATTCTCATTTCAGAAGACTCTCAGATTGAGCTATGAGAGATCCAAGAGTTATAGAAGTATTTGTCTCCATACAACAGAACCAGATTCCTTGCACTAACATTAAAAATCAGCCTCTGCACCAAAGTTTATGCACCAACGTAAATCACACTGAAATCTGCTGTGGATTCTACAAGATGTACAGACCCTTTTCTAGACCTTTGCAAGTCTTCACAAATATCCTGCAGATCTGCTAGGTCAGCACAAGATTATCTGTGTCATTTAAATCCTGCATTATGGTGGCTGGAACTGAAGGGCACAGGCAATCTGTCATGCAGGGAAGCTCACCATAAGCACAGGCAGGGGTCTGGGTGCAGCATCGCTGCTGAGGGTGAGGCAGGAAAGGCAAGACAATGGAATGTGTGTACATGGATCCACTAGTTATCCTATTCTATACCCTTGTATACTCCAAATCATTTAATATAACTGTATAAAGCCAAGCTATGTCAGCAAGAATCTAACTAATTTGTGTCCTTTATTCAGAAAAATTCTGACCCAAAGTTACATTTAACCTTGAGAAACCCCCAAATACAAATAAATTGTGTATTTATTTTCAAATATCCTTTCCACAAACTGAAGCATTTTCTTCATATTTGATGCAATAATTCAAGCATTTTTGCTGTGTAATATCAAATGCTCTTATATTACTATGTTGAAATTAAAATAATTGAAATGCTACAATACTGGCATATACCAGAGGAAAGGCTGATGTTGTGGGAGCACAACTTAGATTTTTACCACTCAAATATGAAAAGAATCAGCATCTTAGCATATCAGCCAGCAATTCCTTAATCACACCCACTTGACCGCTTGTCCCACCAGTTTAGTCCCACCATTGGCCCACTCAAGCTATAAAAGTGCAGAATTCAGAAATTAAGGAGCCCATCAAAAGGTATATTTCCAAATGAAAAGGCTTAACATGAGCCTTCTGAATCAATATTTAACTATCTAAAATAAAAGCGCCTACGTTTCCAGCACATTATTTGCAGAAGTGCTGAGTACTACTGAGCTCCTTCTCTGAGAGACACAGTTCAGCACCTTTGAAAGAAACAGGATGATCTTAATTATGTCTGAGAGGTGAATTTAAGACCCTAAGATTTAAAATTATGAAAACATGTTATTTCCATACGATACACCTAGAAATGTGAGAGGGGGCAGTGGGAAGGAGTAGCACAGAAAGAATGACAAAGGAAAGAAAAAACTACCCCAAGTCCCAGTTGAATAATTTAGAGAAATTAAATACATTATATAGTACAACACACTATTTGGAATCTATTTTTTTTTGTTAAATATAAATGCTTTCATCCACCAATTTTCTGTTCCTGTACTAAATGTTCATTGAGGTTATTACATCGCATTTTATGAATATGTGAAAAGAAAAAATTATGAACTGCTGACTCTACTTAGAAAAAAAGCCTGGAAATCATGTTCCCATTTTCTAATCTTTGTTTTCTTAAGTCTTACAATGTGTCTGTGCAGAACTAAGTGAACTATAAAACTAGAGATTAATGTTGTTACACTTGGAAATACTGTTGTAATAAAATGAAGACATATATTCTTCCCTCCGAGTAAATTTGAATAGTTTTCACTCTTTTTAGTGCAACATGTTGCTTCTAATTGCACAGATAACACACCTGGCTTGTAGTCTGTATCCAAGAGAACAATTTTACGTGACCTTCAAAAGATAATATCAGAATTAATTTCTAATAATGTTGGGTATTCTTCTCTGAGGTAGAGTGATGTAAAAATATTTTTGGAGCTATAATTTTATTAATTTTCAGATTATTCCTCATGAAAAGAAAACTGGTAAGATACACTGTTTTCTTGTTTTTTCCTTAATCTCTCCTCCTATGTCTCATTTTTCCTTTGTTCTCTATCTTCCCTTCCAAAGGCTAGAAAAAGGCTATCTCTAGTCAAATATTCTCAGCACTGCTATTACATACTACATATATACTGCTTAATTTACAAGATTATTATGAGCTCTTCCTTTCTTAAATTAATTTATGAAAAAATATTTTTCTAGCTTCTGAGAAAAACTATAAAATTGTCTTCATTGACAGAATCAGCAGTCAGGTTCTGAAACAACAGACTAATCACACTTTAAAAGTGCTGCTTTTTTGCCTTTGTTCACTACTTCCCCCCTTCCTCCCAACATATGCACTGTAAAAGCAGATCATTTCGCAAACGTCTGACCTTAATAAAAACATTTCCACATTTTTTATATTTTTCTTAGCAGAATCTTTCATTTACATAATCTGCAAAAGTGAATTTGACTTTAAATAAAGAAGTAAAACTTCTTTTTTAATAATAGTTCATTCAATTTTTGTCTAGATAAGAAGAAAAGTTTTTGACCAAATCATATATAATCATACACACCCATACAGAGTTAATTTGTGAAGCTCTTCTTTTCTTCTGACATAAATTAATCAATTCATGTCCCACACATAAAAATGATAATAACAACTACCTTTAATAATATCACTTTTGAAAGTCACATCCTCAATGCATCGAAGAATGATGGATATGTACAAGTACATAAAATTTATAAATCAACAAAAATCAAACATGTTAATTGTAACTTCCTCTATCACAAAAATCGGTCTCACTTACCTGTCTATTTACTGTAAACACCCAAGAAGTACCAGCAGCAAAAGAAATAGTACGGCAAATAAAATACAGGAAGAAAGGGCCGCTTCTAATTTTAAAATAAGCTAAACAATATTAAAAAGTACCACAGAGGTGCCAAGCAACTAGTAGCTGCAGACACTACGAAGGCTACTTTCAAAGTCAAAATATAGTCTTGGAGGAGTAATAACAGAAGACAACAGCTTGCATTCACGATCAAACACACTGAGTTTCCTATGCAGTAAGAATTTCTAGGAGATAGACAAGAAAATGTCTTAAGAATCGAACAAAGTAAATACCATATGATTTAAATCAGGAACATATCTCAAAGCATATCTTTAATAAACATTTATTATGTGCTTAGAAAGACTGTTTACATATAAACTTTGATGAATATTCTCTTTATATCTCTACATCAGTACATTAAAATTAACTGTTGACTTTAAGAACAGAAGAATTTTATTGATATGTATTACATTATTCTGCACAATGTAAAAGCACAGATTGAAACTAGCTTTTGTAACAAAATTGGTTTTTTGAAAAAAAAATAAGTCAATTTTACCATGTAATTACAGTTGAACACTCTGTTAAAAGAATCCTATGTTTATAACCTCACTGGTTGTGTGCCGTTGCATTTCTTCCATTAAGTTCACTAGATTTCCAATATTTCATATTCTTTACAGCTAGTGCCTTAGAGGCTTTATCATTATTTTGACTACAGGAAACCCAAATGTATACAATATTTTAATTGCTAACTGACTGCTTTTTATGCTGTTATAGAAAAAAGGGTTTACGAACATTTTATAGAACTTAAGAACTGCAAATCAAGTGTATGTTTTTCATAACTAGTGTAGGACTCCAAAATACTTTTCAGCATTTTATTTCTACTGAATAAACATTTTGGGAGTGCTTCAAATTTCTATTCACAATTCTTGCTGAGGATTTTGAAGGTTCTATTTCATTTGTTTTACTTTATGCAAATATCATCAAAAGTGAGCAGGAAAGAAAAACAAGCTTTCATTGCTGGACCTCAACGGCTTCCATACCTTTCAAGTTATATGCAATAGAGTCAGATTCTGAAAACCCAACTGCTACAAAGCTTGCCATTCTCTTATCTTCACAAATCTTTTCTCTCCTTGTCCCTCAGCCTGACTATTAATATTTTATATTATTCCTCACCTGTCAAGCTTCTTCAATATTCTTTTATTCAACTTCTGGGCTTGCAAAACTATGTCCTCTTCTATACTTTTTACCTACCTGTAGGTGGTACCCCAAAGTATTTCTTCCTATGTATTACTGGACCAGACATTATTCAACATGGTGCATAATTCTGGGGAAAGCATATGTATCTGGTCTGCCAGAGGTGTGATCTTGGTATAACTCCTTCGAGATTAGTGAAAATGAAGAAAACTCACAAACCCAAATAAAAACAACCAAAAAATCACTTAACCAAACAAATAAACCAACCAACCCACCCATCCCATGTTATTCCCCCAACATTTGGACTTCTTTGGACCCATTTTGATTTTCAGAAAAGGTTTCTCATTTACTTTGATGTTTTGTCTGATCAACTTGTGAGCTGCACTTCTCACTTTAAGAACAGAATACACAAAGACTTGGCTTCATTCACTGCAGGTCAAAAATCATCCATCCATAATTTTGAAGTATACTCTTAAAATAGGCACTCATTTAGAAGTATTTTGCATTCAGTTTGACAGAATTCCCAAGTCTCCACAGCTTTGGTTGCTTTGTTTGCTATATATAGCAAATATGCTACTGAGTTACGGCACAGTAACATATATAATAAAAAGCCCATACATATTACAGTACATAAGGAATTTGATTTCCTTTTGGATCAATGTTGGAAAGATAGTGATACAATGTCAACATTATCTACATGGTGCTATATTCCAACACACACGAACTATTTTAAACTCTAATAAATGAGAGGTCCCACCAACCTGCAGCCAATTACAGTCACGGGCTATAAAATCATATATACTCACATTTAAGAGCGAAATCATTAAATCCAGAGCTCCTAGTGTTCCTGTTGAACAGACCAAAAACACTGGGTGGTCAGCTTTTCAGAGACTTCACAACATGTCTCCAGCACATGGATCTGCATGATACGAGATAGGATTGGTCTTTTATATATTTTTGTCAAGTCACAGCAGTTAGACATAAGACTCGTTGTTTGGAGATTAGCTGCATCCTTTTTTTTTTCCTTTTTACTTTTTGAACAAGGCACTGAAAAATTTGTGCCCTACATAAAGGCATTTTTTATAAGTTGTAATTTTTCTAATAAATTATAGAAGATATTATTTCAATTAATTTTTCATTACGTAAACCCTATTTCTTTTTATACAAATGAAAGTCCAAAACAGTCCATGAAATTTCATGCAAACAATTCCATAATTTAATTAAAACCTATTTTGTTTCTCCTTGAAATTCGGTGACATGGCTGTTGACCATGGGGGAATGTCCAAAGGTGTGAAAAACCTATTTTATTATCACAATGGAGATAAATACCAGCTTTCAAGTAAGAAGGCACTTAACTTCCAGCTTTCTCCTTCAGAAAAACACTGAAACATGCACACATACAAGCATACATTACTAGCTGGACTAGGTAGCAGGAAGTAATGGAAGGAGTGGGAAAGAAGTACAGTGTGACATCTTTGCAAACAGCGGAGCTGACAGAAAGGCTTCTTGTCACTTGTTTTTCCTGTCTTTGCTCCCAACCTTCTCATTCCACCCTTTTGCAATGAATATGGCACTGACTCCAGAAATCCATTCAGTTCAACTGCTAGGAAAATAACTTTATAATTGATTTTTGCCAGATTATTTTTCATTACCATCTAGGTGATTTCAAGTGGCTGGAGGGAGTATCAAGTCTGAGGTAGAAAACAAACATACTAAAAAAAAAAAAATCCAAGAGTGTGTGACTACAGGGAGAGATGAGAAGAAGCAGACAGCGAACCAGGACCTTTCAGAGATATGCAAGCACTTCAACACGCTCACCACATGATATGGAGCTGAGACTTGGGTTGGCTGACACCACGACACAAAAAGTTACATAGCAGGCTTTGACTGGAGATTTTAGAGGCCAAATATCTCCCAAAATTGCTATACTTATTTGTGCTGAAGAATGAGGTCAAACACCATTTGTGATATTCACAAGTTTTGGAGCAACAGAGGTTCCTCTTCAACAGTGTCCAAAAGCAAAGTCTTCCTGATGTTCAACACCCTGGGGGCTGGCAAGGCTATCACCACTCAAACAAGTGTGCAGAGACACCCCTGGATCTGTTCTGACAACCTAAATGACTTGAGTGCTGGAGGACTTAAGGACTGCAGGACAAAGCAGATGCCAAGCACCAGCTTAAGTATCCATGCTCCCAGAAACATGCAGATGCCCTTGGGAGAACAAAGGGACAAAAGCATCCCATGAGATCACAGTGCCCCATTTGAGTTATCCCCATTGCCATGGATCACCCTCATTACTGAGCAACCATATCATAAGGCTGGCTCATTACCATGGTGAAGTCCCTGCTCAGGCTGTCTTCAGTACTAGTCAGTTGCTACAGCTCAGGGAAAAAAAAAAGATACAGTACAGTTTAAAAATCTTTCCAAAATATCCCTATTAAATTTTTCAGAGTTCAAACTACTAAAAAAATAAAGATCTTGCATACATTCACATTAATAAAATGAACAGGTTTTTTTACTTGTTATAATTACCTCTTTTATTACAAAGAGGAGGAAAACCAGACTTCTACATCTGTTTCCCCTCATATAAGCAGTACATAAATTAATTACCATCTTTAAAAAAGTGTCAATTCCACCTGAGAATTTCTGAGATTGGAGTAGAGAGACCTTCTTTAGAGGCAAGCATAATTATATCCAAAACTAATTAATACTTTTTTACTAAAAGAAGTCAGAAATTATTCCAGAGCTTTTCATGGAAACCACTAGATTTTCATTCATCTTTACAAGTCTATGTAGTAACAACAATTATTATTGCTAGTGTACTTGTTTATCTTACATAAGGGCAAACAGAACTACATTACAGCAACCCATTTCTGAAAGGTATTGAGTGTCCTCCTCGCCCATCAATATAAATGAAAGATAATTATACACAACTCTAGTTATTGTCATGAAACACTGAAAAAATTTATAAAGGAAACCAGACAGAAGAAAACACCTCCTAAGAAACAGTCACTGTCATGCATCAACCCATGCCGTGCTTTCTAAACTGCATAAAGGAAGCAAACATGCACTCTGGCAAGAAGTGAATTACTTACTATGTGCATTCTGCCATCTGTTTTTGTCCAGTGAGGGCAGGGTGCCCAGCCTTGCAGGACTCGGGTCATGTCATCTCCCAAATTCTTCTTGGGGCAGGATTTGTCACAATAGAGTCTGCTGTATTTATTAAAAATAACTTTCAACACTAGATTCCCAACAGCAGTTCAAAGACCTGTTTCCACACTGGTTCTCTCCTTAAAACTCCTGCCCAGGTATATTGTACCTAACGTCTGCAGTCCTACAGTCCAGACCCTCTAAGCCTGATGAATCCACAATGGGGTGGCAGTCAGGTTTCCAATATAGTCTCTCTTCCCAATGCTAACTCCCTAAATATCATGAAGCATCAACAAAAGCTACTTATAAACAAAATTGCTTGATTCTTAAAAGCACTGGATGAGAATAGAGCAGGGAAGAGATGCACACTTCATTGCCTAACCTTAAGACCTAAGCAGCTCCTGAGGTCTTCGCAAGCTCTGAGCAACTGACATTGTTCCGCATCCTCTATCAACAGAGATTACCTGATTTACAGTAGGCTGCTTCTGGAAAGCCTGCTTTACATTAGACAATTCCAAAGTCAATGCCTAAATAGCGTTAGTCATCACAAAGATAAAAAGCACTCTCCCTCCCTTATAGTGGAGAAAAGGAATGAGAAGGCAAGGCAGCGATGGCTGGAAGAGGAGCCGAGTTCCCAGGCTCCTCCTGCCCCCAGAAGGTACGTGATAACCTGGAACCTGCAGTGTCTCTGGGAGAAATGGCAGCTTCCAGAAATCAGGCACAGCTCTGAGCAAGTATGTCCTGCATACCTGAAGACAAGGAAGACAGTCTTCAGGAAACTGCTAAGAATTCACATGTTATTGTAGTGTTAAGGGTAGTGGTTATTATCCATCTTAAAATGCAGAATCACTCAGGATTCAAATGAATTTCAGAAAATACCCCATTAGGGCAATGACCTGTGTAAACAGGCATTTAAATAGCTCCAATAAAAATAAAATTTAAAAAAACCAAAAAACAAACAAACAACAACAACATCAAAACAAAACCAAACAAACAAAAACAAAAACAAACCAAAACCAACAAATTAACATTACTTAGAATAGTTTTCATTAGCAAGAACACCACATTGCCTAGTTAAGGAAAAGCATGTGGGCCATTATAATCACAGGCACTGACAGTGAAATGTGATAGCTACAGCAAGTACCATGGCACTGGATTTCCTTTTCTGAATTCAAATTAAAACAAGATTTTTTTTTCAAAGTCCTCATCTGCATATATCAAGTACACTTTGTTAAAATATTTACTGGGAAGCTAGAAATTTAAACTGTTTTGCTTCAGATCTCTTTGTTCAAACCTGTGTCACATACTTAACTGAAAGAAATGCAAAGGCTGAGTGAGGCTTCACAAGAACTAAGTAAAAAATAATAAGCAATTAGTCCATGAACATTAAAATAAAGGCCATATCATTGAATAACAATCACTCAGAACTTGCATCCTTGTTATGCACATAGCCCTGGTCACCATCTGGGCACTGCTGCACTGGAAGGAGGACTGTGTATTAACAAATTTTGCAGGAGGAAGAGCATCCCAGGCATAAGCACTAACCACAACCGCATTGATGATCCTCCTACCATACCACTGACTGATGTTACCGCTTTCTTAGCTGAAAAGACTTGTCTAAAGATAAATCACTAATGTAATTTTTTTTAATCTTGCTAGCCCTTTTTTGTACCTCAGGGATAGATTGGTTGCAATTTATACTTGCAATATAATTGCAAAACAAAACCCACATGAAAACCAGGATAGAGAGTTATGTCCAGAAGTAAAAAGTAGCAGCAAATTCTAAAATAAAGCATAGTTCCTTGTTCACATTTGTCATAACACTATCAAACTCGTCTTGTATCTTGAACACTTCCCAGAATAGGTATCCTGACATTCTAGTGTCACCCAGAATATAATAAATATTATCTATCATGAGGATATAAGTCTCAAAGCCATATTACTCAGTCAGTTGCCAAATTATATAAGTTTCAGGATGGATCCATCTTTCCTGGAAAGTTCTGTTATTCAAAGCCCAGGCTACCACTTCCACTGATATTTTGGCATCAAAACTCTAAGCAAATTCAATGAAAATAAAATGTTTGACAGTAGCATAAAGCAATTTTTTTTCCAAAGTACCTGTTAAATTATGTTTCATTGAACAGGCAGGAGAAACTTTTCCAGTGAGCAATTTGTTCAATAAGGAATGTCACTTTAACATTATTTTCCCCAATGTGATATCACACAAAAATTTATTTGGAACCAGCTGTAATTATCACATATTTATTCTGCATTTTCACTATTATTTTAGCCACCTGTTCAAAAACATTTGCTGTTTATTTACTATTTCTGCATCCTATCTGGATGACCAGATCTATGGTTGTGAAAGCTGCTTCTAGACATAAAAAGCCTTGAAACTATGAATATCCAGAGGTATCAATTTAGGATTGTAAAATGAAACATTTTACAAAAAAACACAAGATACAACCATTCCTATACATGAATATCCTCTTGAACATCTGTGGGTTTTATGATATTTGCTTTCTGTAAGTACTTTCTGAAAGAAAATCCCATTCAGAAACAATTTTTAAAGTGATGTGCTTTTAAAAAATTAAGCAGGGTAGGCAGATAGAAAAAAAATAAATTTTACTCATTTTGGTTAATTTCATCACTTTTAATATGATGCTGATTCTGCATTAATTCTTCTCTTGGTATGACTTTGTATTTTATTGCTCCCCACCTAAGGGCTTTTTTTACCACATATCTGTCACTTCTGTTGCAATTGCAATTTAAATAAAAGTCATTGCAAAAAGACAGGTTATAAGCAAAAAAGCCAAAGGTTATAGCAGACATAAAATTTCTTAAATTAATAATTTAGGCTACACTAAAATAATCTAAGAAAAAATATTTGTTTAGAAACCAAGCAAAGAAAGCAACAGAAAAAAGAATTAGGATACAAGTTGTAGCAAATATCTGCTGTGAGCAACTTCTTAGAACAGCCAGTCAAGTTACATAAAAATTAAGGATATTGTCAAAAAGAATAAGTATTTAGGTTTGACAGAAAAGGGGGCAGGTGGAATGGATTTGGTTTGTTTTGGGTTTTTTTCCCTGTCTTACATCTGCCAAGAGAGACTTCTTAATACTTGAAATTGTCTGCAATTAAACATAACATAAAACTGGATTTTATTACTGGTCCATGGAAAGAAACTGAAATTCCCAGAGAGGCTGTAAGTTTTCAACAGACTCATCTGAGAGCAGAGAAACAGTCATAACCATTTCTCCAACAGATTGGGTGAGAGCTGCCAAAACCCCAAAGGAAAAGCATTTTGTTTATATCAGCCCCCACGCAGCATGTGGAAAATACAGCTGCAGAGCTGGTTCTCCTGGTCCTCCAGTTTCACACCCTTGTGGACAAAACCAGCCAATTTAAGTTTGTGGAGTCACCACTGTGACACACGGCAGCTTAATGAAGCAGTTACAACAGATCTCTGACTTGCGGGGAGAGTCTGGGCTGCCAGCAAGGGGAAACAGGAGACTCAGGAGCTGGCAAGTCCTCCAAAAGCCTCTTTCGTTCATTTCATAAAAACATCATCTAAAAGCCAGCTTTTCAGTACAACCCCAAGAACATGTAAAAATTACTATGTATATACATTTGGTTAATTAGTCTAGTAGTGGGAAAAACAGCTCAAACCTGTCACTCCTGTGGCCTGCTTCCCCACTCCCCCACACCCCCTGCATGAGGTCCACTCTACACTGGCAATTCTATATGCCATGGAAACAATTTCTCACCATCTGTATGAAGCATGGCTGGGAATCTGTGGCAACTGTGGCTTTGCTAAAGAAGAGGAGCTGCCTGGCTGGATGGCTGCTGTGCCACCACCATCCCTTCAACACTAGGCATCAAGTCCCAATAAGGAGCATATTTAGGCCATGGCTCCTTCCATGGGCAGCCTCTGGGCTGGGGCATGGGGACAGCACGGGGTGGGACAGGACCTTGGCAGCTACTGATCCTTGACAGAAATCAAGACACCCTCAAGTCACTCCCCTTGTTCTCCCTGAACAGCAAAACCTTCCAGTAGTGAGGGAAGAAGGGAGAGCACTTCCATATTCAGCATCTATTAAAGCCACGGCATCCCACCAGACGACTAAAAAAACAGGATAAAATGAGCCCATTTAACCAATCCTCTAGCCCACAGGCCATCACTTACAGCACTTTTTGGGCTTTTTTTTCAAAACTCAAGTAACTGGTTCAATCTACTCAGAACATTTGTTCCATGTCCTCAGTTTTTCACTGACTAACCTGCCCTAGAGCCCAGCAACCCTGAAAGCAACAGCCATGATGCTGTAATGCCTGTAAGCAGTTTTCTTTGTGCCTACCTTACCACTGGTCTGATACCTCACTGGAACAGGTACTCTGGCAATGCAAGGTCAGAAAAATTTTCTCACTCCACCTCATTGGCCCGTTCTGCTTCCCCTAACAGCAAGGGGGAATTAGAATGGGAAAGAAACCAGCATCTGATGTGACATTTTAGAAAACTTTTCCATTAATTGCAGAAATTACCATTCTTCCTCACTCAAAATACAAGCACAATTATTTTTTGTCAGAAGGGCCATTTTCTCTTCACCTCACCCTCACTTCCATAGCCCTGTCAGCACAAGTCACCTCCTAAGCAGTTAGGAGCTTGTAATGGGAACACCTGTAGAGCCAGCAAGGGAATGCTGGGGCAAGTAACATGCCTATGCCCTGGGCTCATCCTGGCCTTTGACCACTCACTGGTTACTGGGGTCTTTCACGTGGGCTGCTGTGCTTTTGACAGGTGAAATATGCCACTGCTACACCAAATGCAAGGCTCCTCTGCACAGTGCAAAGGGCAGGTAGGTTGCAGAGCAATCATTACCATTGCTGGTGGAATGTCTTATAATCCAACTGGAATAACGTAATTCAATTAAAAAAAAAAAAGCCTAAGAAATGTCTGTTATCCTCCTATTTGTAAAGAGACTCAACTAAAAGAATCACCTGAAACTCTGGTGCATGTGGTCATCAGCATTTGACATGTGGAGTACAGTATGTCATATGAAGGCACTTGCTTCCAGGCTCTGTGGCCCTGCCTTGCAGTTGCCACAGGAATCCACACACATCTGAGACCGATTAGAAAAAAAATTCAGTCTGAGTTTATAAACCATAATAATCTCTGAACTGATTTAATATCTTTAGTAGTAGGCTTTCCTGTATTGCTTTTACCTTTTGGAGGTCAGGTTTTAGCTCTTAGGAGGTCAGAACTGTTCCACACATGAAGTTACAGTCACTCACAATTTCACTGTTTTATTTCAATTCTAGATTTAGTCCCCTGGCTTTTACTAGCAGACATATGAGGCTGTGAGCGTGATGTGCCACAGCTTCCATCCTAGTGTCTCGACACCTATACATCAGAATGTCATCGCCCTTGGTGCTGCTACATATGCCTATTGGTAAGCCTCATGGGTGGCAATGGGATTTTTCTGCTGAAGGTTTCATCCCACATAGAATATTCATTTCTCTGCCAGTGTTCAGAGTGTGATTTGCTAACTGCTTTCTTTACCAGTAACATTTGGCACTGACTACAAAGAATTTTTTTTTCTTTTAACTAAGCTGGATAATATTTATTCAAGCGTAGGTATTTGGTTTGGGATCTCTAGCATGTCAAATTGCTCAAACCTATCCAAATGTAAAATGTCTTCTCCATGGCTATTAGTACACACATTGAACTTTTTCAGCACTGCCCCTTTAGTAATTCCATTGTCTCTTTTTGTCTTGCATAGACACATCAATTTTTCATTTGGTCTCTAAGACAGATGCTTGATAGACTGAATAATTTTACTCTGTTTTGAAGCATAGGATATCTGGAAGCATCCCAGGCTTTAAAAAATTTTTTTGCTTTTTTTTCAGAAGTTTCAGAAGCAAAGCTATAGTGTATTGTGTACTTTGAATATGGTATCCTTTAATTTATAAGACTACTATAAAATTCAGCTGCTGCAGATTTAATGACTTCTCAGTGCTATTACCTGAAATCTTCAACTGTATAAAGTTTCCTTTGGCATTCTGGATGCCATTTTCCATCTCTAAGGCATTTTGTTCATGAGACTGTATCACACCAAGTGAGTTGTTTTCCTGCTCTTTGGTTTGGGTTTTTTCTCTTGCCTAAAGCTTACAAAGTCTTGTTTGGGGACTCCCTGCTACCAAACCTGCTTTTTGATTGCAAATTTTTGCTGTGCTATTATAGCCCAAATGACAAATGAGAAGTTGTTTTTATTGTTACCCATTGTCCTATTGCTTTATGGCTGCAAACCCAGTCTCAATGAGGAACTCAATTTCTTGTATCCCATTGCATGTGTCCCCCACCAGTTTCATTGTAATGATTTTTTCCCTCCAAGCTTTTCAGGAGTCATTTGAAAAAGTTCCCACAGAGGTTGCTCTGGTTCCATTCTTCATTTACTTGAGTAAGTTCACTTTGCACATCTTAACAACACTTGGTAAAGTTAACACACACTTTTCTTATCCTTCTCCTTTGAGGTCTTGCATATTTTACCCTTTTTCCTCTCTACAGTACCACCGACTAATTTCTCATTTAAGGCTCATCACACAGCTTTGCCAAAGTGCAAAACAGAACAGTCTTCTGAACTCTTTCTGCAGCTTTTTGATTACACTTGCATAAGGTATGTCTTTCCATGACCAGCCTCCTTAATCACTGATTTTGCATCTTCTCAAAAGTCGACTCCTTTCGACCTCATATTCAGGGGAAGAAGAAATTAACCAAATGGGGTAAAGACTGATCTGCAGTACATCCTCACCTTAGCAAGCACTCTTCATGAAGAGAATTCCACACAGTGTCAGCTCATAGCCCTTCTTCCCACCACAGCCCTAGACTTACAGAAAGAAAACTTACAGGCAAAGAGCCATAAGTATCCTCTCAAGACCAGCACAGGAAGTTTGGGGCAGAGGAGAGACTGATTGACAGAGGAAATAATACCTGATAACACTGTCCCTTGTAAGGTTGTTTATAGATTTCATTTTTTGCTTCTAAATTAGCTGCAAGTTTGCTCATATTCTATCCTAGTTTTCCCAATCGACAGCTGATCCCTGGCCACCTCTAGCACCAAAGCTCATCTTTACTTTTAAGCTACTTATTGCCTTCACAATTCAAGAGCTCTGAAGACCTCTACCAATGCAGCATTCAAAAATAATCTGAATCAATGTACAGAAGCATGTGTGAGAACTTGTAATAGGCAAGTTGTTTAATTATAATGTTCACTAAGGGTGGGTGTCCTTTGTCTCTCAGGCAGCTGGACTAAACTATTATTTTATGTCTCTGCAAGCTGAAATATTATATTCTATTTTTATTATTTAACTAGGAGCTTCTCTCCGCTGTCCATTAGCAACTGATACTGCATATGTGTCCGACAGATAATACCTACTGTTAGTCACTTTTCAATAGAGAGCAAGAACAGTGTGTTGCCTGAAAGGGATGGAGACACTTTTATAAGCTCTGCATTTCTGCATATGCTCCCACGATGTTGCTCTCCAATCTTTTGAAGAAACCCAATGTGTGGAAAACCTGAATGGCCAAAACAGACACTATGTATAATTTTCATGGTCTCTCAAGCTGTCCTTCCCTCCTTCACAAAAATGAAAATAGTAAAAGTGACAAAATACCACAGCACAGAAAGATTTTGCAGTAGGTAGTACACATAGTGCATGTGTAATAGAAAGGTGTGTCATAAAAGAAATGATTCATTAAAGTCCTAGAGCTTTACAAAGCACTGTTGATAGTAATGCAAGGTGACTAAGGTGACTATAAAATACGCTATTATTTCTGGGTTTAGCAACACAGTGACATTTGTTTTCTTCTCGTCTTTTTACTTGCCTTTGAGGCATAACACCACTCAGCTTGAGAACCTTAAGTCCTTAAGGACTAAGAGCATGTGATTAGATAAAGGAAACTCATCAGTTTACAATCACCGATTCCTCCAGCATTTTCTCCTTCAGGCCACAACATTCCTCCACAGCATTCCTTCCCTCACCTTCAACTTGTCCCCACACAACTAATTTTTTATCTTAGGCTGTAAAACAGTCAGATCCCATGCGTGTCTTCCCCAAAACCCAAACTCTGCTGGAAATATCATGAGTATGTCTGCTTTCTCAGGGAGAATTTTCCACAGAATAACTTTTCTAATCTTACCTCGGCATCAGAAGACAACTGGAAAACACAACTTGAGAACGAAAGAGAAATGTCAAGTGGCATGACTGCCTTCCAGCTCTCTTACACCACTAACATATTGCAAGTGAAAAAAACCAACCCATACTTCCCTAACCATGGGTCTCCAAAAGGAACTGATTTCCTAAGCAAACAAAGGCAAAAATCAGTCTCTACATTCCCAATTAACCAACAATTCAGGAGATCTTACCTATTTGCTGGTTTGATTTGTCTCACATGACTTTGATCATTCACAATTGACATGAGAACTGTCTTAAGTTCAACTGAGGAAAGTCTTGAAGACTAAACTCTGCACTCTCAGGGCAGAGTAAACAGTCCTCTTGCACAATGTGCTGTGTTTTTGCCTTGGTTGAGAATATTTTTTCAAGATTAATTGACAACAAAAGCTGTAAAGTTATATTTTTTCATAAAGAAGTGATTCTCTAAAGTGTAGTAATTTACTAGACTTGGCAAAGCAAGTAGGAAAGCATCTTGAACTACAAGGAGGGTAGGCATTATAAATATTTTCTGATCATCTCTGCTTCATACATTACCTTTTGCTAAAAGCTCTTCACTCAACACAAAAGCATGTGTACCATCAGCAAGTTCTGTAACTCAGAGAAAAAATGCATTAAAATACCACTAGGAATAATTGATTTTATATTCCCCTATACTACACTTGCTGAATGCTAAAGATCTTAAAGTTAGGGCAAGTATGTTTTTAGTCACATTAGCTTCCACATAAACTTCAGTGATCAATTATTGCTCTACTCATTTCTGTGAAGAAGCCCTTGCCCCACTCTTGTTTTGCCTCTTGTTTTTCTAGTTACCATGTGGAGAGAAGATTTAATACCCCTTTCCCTCACTGTCGGAGTAGCACTTACAAAGTTCTGAAAACTTTAGAGTCCCTCAAAGGTTTGCTTCACTTGCCATCCTAAATGCCCTTATGTCCAGGTCTTGGTCTTGGCTGGTGGTTCCTCAAAACAAGGAAGACCTTCTTGGCACGCTCCAAAACATTCTCCAAATTCCTTTGCAGAGATACACTTCCCAAATCCCTTACTGGCTCCAGCAAACCAAATCTCAAGAAGAGTTGCTACAGGGTCCTGTGTCCATCCTGGGTCTCAACAAGGTTCTCCACCCATCACCTACATCATCTCCCCACTGACTCATCAGAAACTGCTCCCAACCTTGTCTTCTTCACCTACTCGTTTTTGAAGGGCCCACCTCTAGGCACACATTGTGCTTACTTTGGACTTGCTGGCTGTTAGAAAGAGCTTGCACTCATAGTGATAATGAAATGGGCCATGAGGACTCTGTATTTACACATCTGTTCATAGTAAGGTTTTTAGTCTTTGCAAAGCAGAGAATATAGTGGAATTTTAAAATATTAAACTAAAGGGAGAACTATTTCTCTCTACACTTAGAGTAAAATCAACAATGTGTCATATATGACTGCCCCATTGGACTGCTTTAAGCTGTTTCTGATGCCTGGCAAACTTTATACAGACATAGCAGCCTGCAAAACCACTGCAGGCTTTGGCCAAGGTCTGCCTGCAAGTTTCCTTCAAAACAGGGCTGCAACTCTAAAACTAAGCCTTCCAGATCAAAGCTGAAAAGATATTCCAAAATAAAGGGGTTTTTTAAATTTAAAAAAAAAAAATCACAAATATATAAATGTTGTTATCTATTAACACTAAAATAATCACCAATAAGCTCAGGTAAGTATTTGATAACATTTGCAAATTAGAGTTCAACATTATCTAGAGATTTAAACATAGGGTTTGAATTCAGGAAAGCATTTTGCTACATCTTGTATGGTCACAAGCATCTCAGCAAACTCATCGTCACTGTTTTTTATCAGACACAGCATTAAGAGAGCCACTGTCACATCTGAAATACATAGGAAATAAAAGCCATTTGAAACTACAGTAAGCCAAGGCATTTTACCACAATAAGACCAAGCAGTGTCATAACATGCAATTCCCAAAGAACTGCCTTCTCACAGTTGAGAACTGACTTCAAAAAATATTAAAATTTTCTGCGTACCTTTGACTTTCCATGGAACCATGGAAACAGAATAGGCAGTCCGCTATGAAAAGCCTGGTTTTTGCATACATTTTACCTATGCCTATTCATGGCCTAAGCCCTGCCCTGGGCACACCTCATGTTGCACTTGGTCAGGTGCACTGCAACCTCTGTGCACAACATGGAGAAGACCCTAAACTATCAGCAAATAGTCTGGGTGAAAGTATCCAACCAGAGAAAGCATTTGGGAAAATCTGCAAACTGTAATGTTTAGCAATGATCCACATCTATGCCTTTCTTTCAGGCATGATTGTGACTTTTTCTTGGAAAACAGGAAAGCCTTGTAAGTATTCTTCCTGGGGAAAAAAAAAAAAAAAATCAGGAAAATTATTCACGTCCTCCTCTGCACAGTTCCGTGGCCTCCAGGGAAAATGGGGCTGTGAACCCCTCACTATGGCTGCAAGTGGGGTCCATTTCTTGGTCCAGTTCACAGCATTTACACTCAGGCTCAGCTCTAACACCCACCAAAGGAAAAAGTCTCAATGTTTTGTGTTTGCATATTGAAGTTATGTCCTTGGAAAGAATCACAACAGAGAAGCACATCTTTGCAGACCCATGCAGATGCTGCACCCCATTCCCCATTGAGTGCTCCAGTGCAAGTCCTCCTATAGAGTTGGGGTAGTTTGGCAGTCTGGTTTTTTGGGTGTGGAGCATCTTTCATATTCAGCCAGGGCTCAAATCACAACAAGAGTGTTCATATACGAGGCAAAATGTTTCCCTGGCCCATTTCAGTTTCTAGCCAGCAGGTTTCTAAAAGAAATGGAAGGGTCTTAAAGCCCTTGTTGTTCTGTGAAGGTTTAGCTGTGCTGTGTATGCATACACACACACACACACAGGGGAACATATGTAGTAGCTGAAGGACTTTAAAGGTGATTTTCTCATGCTTTTACATATTGTCCACTTAAATCTGAGCACCGGTCTTAGATGCACTCTAAACACTGGCGCATAAGTCCCTTATGTGCCAATTAAAAAAAAAAAACGAATTATGACTAAAAGAGTAAAGGCTTTTCAGTGAGTAACAAAAATAACATTTTTTTTTTCATTTATGCGGGTGCAACTTGTTTAACAGGACAGTGCTTAAGTCTAAGTAAAAGCATGAAATGTCACTTTAGCAAAGTCTTCAAGAATTTTCTGTCATGATTTAAAATTGCTACTGAAAGGTAAACCTCTTTTTACAACTGTGCTAAAAAAATGATAAAATCTTATAAAAGCCCTCATTTACTCAAAACAAAGGAAAAGTATACTTACTTTTAAACAAGTATCACTTAAAAATTTAATCAGATGCCATTTCCAATAATATAATCATATGCAGAAGCTTCCAGGCCTGGCAGTTATTTGGACAGCTGTCAATCAAAATGTCTCACAGCTACCCTACCGTGTCAGCCATCAGCTAACCCACACTTTCCCAGGGACGTCTTAGCATGGCATCTTTGTTCTGTTTTCAGATAAACAGATCCAATTTCTCAACAAACAGACTGCTACAGTCCTTTTGATAACAACGTAATAATTCAAAACAAATGATTCTAGGCTTTGATGATAGCACTTTTATGGGTCATGAAGAAATCCTCCCACCAACATCTGTTTGATTTTATCTACTTGAACTTTATCCTCCAGTTGAAGATTTATAAGCTGAAATCATCCCAGCCTATTAAAGTCAGGCTAATGTTAAAGCACTAACACAGAGAATGAAAGTGCATTTTGCACTCATCCACCTTTTTAAATCCTGCTGTGAGGAAAAGATATCAAAAGTTTGAGATGTATGTTTAAATATGCTAAAAGTCCACATTCTGTACAGAGCCTTGGCTGACTGAAAGATTAAGGAATCTAACTGTTGCCCTACTGTAGGGGCTGGTTATTTTCAGAACTATTATTTGGAAAGACAACATGAAAAATACAGATGTTGTTTACGTTGAAAGACTGTTTTCTTAGCAAAAACCACTATGGGTGATGGAAATTCACTCCAGATTCCTCCCCCCCACCCCACTCTTAATTTCTGCATACATTGTAAATAAAAAGCATGACAGCAGACTTATTAGAGCCACTTGTTACTTATTAACTACATGGCACAATTTAGTCAGGATGCTTTTTAAATTAAAATTTTAATAAAAGGAAAAAGAAAAGCAAGACTTTCCATGAAGAGTCTGTTAAAACTTGCCAAGAGAAAGTATTTCACCTTGCTACCTGTGAACTGTTTTCTGTGAACGCCAGTAAATAAATAATAATCAAAGTTGTCTCAGTTGCAGAACTTTTCCAAGAAAATGGAAATGTGAGTGCTGACACTTCCACAAACAGTAATAATTTACCAGTTGTTTTCTGGAATATTATTTTAGAATAGATTTGTTCAGTGTATTCCAGAGGACACTTTTTTTTAACCTAAAAATGGGGTACCAAATATAGTATGTAACATAGTGTAGAGCATAAATACATACTAAAACTTTGGACTAGTAACAGTTATTAGATGTCATCTATTTGCAAGAGGAAAAAAACGTACTTCTATACCTCACGTAACATCACTTGGGAAAGAATTATGAACATGTTAGTATTTGGAGGTGTGTGCCTCAAGAAGCTAACCTTGTGTCTTTAAATATATTTATATATTTACATACCCCTACATGACTGTCAGACCCTCTCTGTATGAAGCAACTCAAACTTACTTTACACATCCTAAAACTATTTTACTACAGTAGGAAGAGATGACCTTGTAGATTAAAGGATGCCCTTATCACTGCTAATGTACACAGTACCACTGGAAATTGCACTGACTCAGTACTAAAGAAACCACTTGGCTGCTTTTCCACCAGTCTTAAGCAGCAAGATGTGTACACACTGAACTGCATTCTGGGCAAAGGAAAAGAAAATCTGCTTAAATACTAAGTTCTTAGAAGCCCCAACACAAAGTTTACTGAGCCATAGTGAAAGAATAAGGAAGAAATTGGAGCAGCATTGTAAAGGAGACATCCCTCGGAGAAGCCAAGCATACCTCTGGAGAGGTGGCTTCACCTTCTGTGGCCAGCATGTCTCAGGCACAGACTTTGGCTGTGTGCTTGCTGCAACAGAATTTGATTTTGCGGACACATCCCATCCCAGCCATTTCCTCTTCCCCAGGTACTGAAAGACAACAAAACTGCTGCTGCCAGAGGGAAGATGCACGCTGCATACTTCCCACCCAAGGGAGAAGTTCTGTGCTACTGCTCGAGTAAGCAGTGGAGAGGTGATGCTCTGCCCACCCCAGGGATCATTCCAGGCAGTAATTTTTGCGAACTGGAAGACATTGCCTTTCTGAACAGGCAAGGGTCCGAGTTTTGCCAGGTTTTTTTGGTTCGGTGTTTTTATGTTTTTTAATTTTGTTTGTTTGTTTGTTTGGTCGGTTGGTTGGTTTGGGTTTTTTTGTTTGTTTGTTTGCTTGTTTTGGTTTGGTTTTTTTTTTGGTATTTCGGGGGCCGGGGGAAGGAAGGGGGCAAGTGAAAAGCAGAGGGATTGTTCTTTTTCTTACAGGAGGAACAGCTCAGACAGGCATGTTTAAAGATCAAGTGGCAACATAAAGGCGCATAACAAGAAGAGGGAGACTGAAAATCCTGCATACCTTCCCTTTGACTGTCTGTTGTATGACATTTACCAGATGAGTATATGTAAAGTACTCTGTAATTAAGTTCATCTGATCATAATAACTTTTAGGAAACTTCAAAAACTATGTCAAAACTCAGAAGCCAGAATAATTTGTATTTATTCTAAATAGATGAGCATGTTGCTTGAGCATAAATTATGCTTTTATTTAGCATAAATCAAGCCAAGTTGTGGAACTGCATTTCAGATATGACCTGCCCTTTGCTGTACAAACTCTCTGGAGACCCTTCCCATTTCCAATGCACAGCACATGCCCATCTCCCTGACCTGCCCCTGCCTGCGCCTGCTCCTGCAGCACCAACCAGACCCACAGACTGACAGAGGAAGAAATTAAAAGTTGAAAGCCCCGCAGGACACAACAGGTGAAAATACCAAACTCCATTTGAACTTGGGCTCTCCTCAGGTATTTCATAGCTCCCATCTCATGCAGGAACCAAACTCTGCAAATACATCATGGCCACATCTTTGCCATATAATTTGTGTACAGTATGACTGCTGCAGCATTAATGAGAAACCTGCCCCTGGCCCCCATATTCAGGGTGGAAGAAAAATAAGTTTATCGGGGTGAATAAATTTAGACACCAGTGTCTCCCCTCAGCAGTATGTTCAAAAATATCAAACTCTAAAAGCTGTACACTAAAGTTAACAGAGAGAAATAAAATTAAAAAAACAAAGAGAAAAATAATCTGACAATGCATGAGCAGGGTTGAAATCCTCATTTTGAAATCCCTAAATTAAATCATGCATGTTTTTCCTTCTTCTTTCTTTTTTTCTTTTAAAACTGTATACTTGTTAACTTGTTGCTAAATACCAAAATATTTTTTAAATCCTCAAGACTAACTGCTGCTGTGGAAGAACAGCTAGAGCCTGCTCACCACATACCAGGTTGAATTCGTTCTGTTTAGCAAACTACTCTGAGTTAAAAACTCATGGAAAAACAGATTTATTCATCTCCATTTTCTCCCTTCATGAAACAGATTTTCTGAATAAATACCATATGTTTCCTAAAAAATAACCTAATCATAGTTTAACGGTGGAACTGCCTTACACTGTAATTTTAGCAAGCAGGAGAGTTAAAGAAATGAGGGTACAGGTGTTCCCTCAAAGCAGTGTGTGCAGCTGTAGGGTGGAGCAGCACCACCAGCAGCTGTACCTGGCAGAGTGGAGCAGTCCTCTTTGAGGATGCTTCTCCCCTCAAACACCTCTGTCTCTCACTTTCCTGTACCTGTAAAAAAGAGACAGTGATGCTTTTCTATCTCAACAGGCCACTCCAAAATCTGCAGATCAAGCATTCTTTATTACAGGGTAGATGCTGCTAATGTGCAGTGTGAAAGATGCATAAATGCTTTATCTATTTTTGTATTTTGTGTTTTAAATATAGCATGCCTGGGGAAGCACAGTTTGCCAATAAGCATAAAAATACCATTAATATGTTCTGATTGTCATATCCAAAATATGAAACTGAATCTATCATCAGCTGTGCTAGCAATGTATTTTCTGCCAAGTTGCCACGGGTTACAGAAATGCATGATGACAGCAATAAATAACTTTAATGACTGCTGATAATATCATGAAAAGAGTTCTATGATACACTGACATCATTTAGAGGTTTACTAGACATTATTAACTGTTGTATCATGCCTCAGCTTGTCAGCTAATCATAGCAAATCACTTGTGTATACACATTTTTATCCATCTGCATGTATGTCCGTGTGTATGTAAGACTATATGTATATTATAGACTATACACTAAATAGTTTATTAAACTTATTTTCATGTGAACTAACTTAAAATAGAAGTATGCCAGTTACACAACAGTGGCCATATCTTTGAATTCTGTACAAACAAAATACATTTTCAAACAAAACTGATTATTATCCTCACAACCTCTCAAGCAATAGTGTGACCTAGCACTACACGCTGGAGCCGATTGGTCACATATGTTTGTAATTTTTTTAACCCTTTTTTTTTATTTGGCCTTACTGGAAGTTTGTGGTATCACCATCTCTGCAAATGAACCTTGCTGGGGACACCAGAGTGACAAGATATTTTCACAAACACCTGCAATAAGAAGAGTTTCATAACGAAATTGTCTTCCAATTTAATAAATGAGAGCTTGGATGACCTCAGTGTTACTCTTTAAGTCAGAAAATATTTAATACTTTACTTTATATCTTGATGTGTCTTCGTGATACCACCCCAGGACTGTTGCTACCACAAAAAAAGAAGAAACTTTAAGCTATTATTGCTAATGCCATATAGTCCTAAAATACACACATTATCAAAACAAGTTTAAATGTTATATATTCTTTTCATACACGTTTTCATTTCCTCAAAGAATAAAATGCTTCTGCTTTTTTTTTTGGTATCTGTTATATTAAAACATCCTTTAAAGTAGGGAAAAATCACTATTTGCTGATGTAATATTCTCATATTTGCGATCCACATTAAATGTATTCTTAAATGGCAAAAATAAGATTTTAAACCCATGTTTTAAATCATGTACAGCTGTCAGAAATACAAATTTTCCAAGATCCCTTTAAGAAGTGACATTTAGCAATACCTATGGACATGGAAGGACTTTGAGAAGATGACATAAAGGGTTACAGATGCACAACAGATCAGGCACTTACATCTGCTTCTTTAACTCATATGTCACCCTTTTCCATCCGTAGTATGATTTGCACAACAACATGATTATGCCAAGCTGGGTTGTACATCATAAAATGCATTTGCCTGTCAAAAAGGTACAGATACTTTTCTTTCTTCTTCTTAAACAACTATTCCATGTGGGTTACATATCCCACAGCATTTAGATACAAGCAAAGGGTTTATTTTCTAGCAACTTCCAGTTCTGAAGTGACACTATGATCAAGATTTATATGTTACAGGCATACATTAAGGTATGATTATTAACTGTATTTAGTTTAAGGGACAAGATTTGTCACCTGTGCAAACTCAGAAAGAAATTATCATGTACTTAATAACCATTGGGGTGCCTCACCTGAATGTAGGAACACAGGATGATGCATTCACTTTTACTCTTTTTTTTTTAACCTTTCAAATGGCCTGCAGAAAGATGGCATAGAAACTTTAACAAAACTGTAGAAATAGATTTTTTTTGCATTTTACTGTATGCAAGTTGCTGCACTCATATAGCAAAAAATCAATTGCCCCAAATGCCTAGCTTAGTTCCCAAAAAATCCCAAAGATGACATGGTTTATTACAGGGTGGCCAGTGATCCTAAGATAAGTTAAAGAAAGAGAAAATAAAAGGAAAAAATCATTATGGCTAATTATGTTGTCTCAATAACAAGTATCTATTAAAAGAACCTGACCCTCCATGCTGTTTCTGATAAAGCTTCTAGTACATGACGAAAGGATTTACAGCTACCAAGATTATGAGGTGGCGGGAGTCAGATCCATTTCTGCACCTCTTCTCAAGGGTCACTTAATGTGGAGGAAGGAAAGTTTGTGGGGCCTCGCTTGGCACTTCTCAGCCTAAGAAGCTCCAACTGAATTAAATCAAAACCAAGTTCATTAATAAGTAACATCCCTGTTAGGAAGTCTAAATCAGCCTTTTTTAGCAGTGAGACTTTCCTTTCCTTCAGGTTAAAGCGCTCATGGAGTCACAAAATGCCTCCAATTCTCAAACAAGACCATAACCTCCTAAATGTCATCTCTGCCCTCCTTCCTTCAAAGGGCTCTGAATTCATATGAGCAGCAGCACACAGAAATTGGTTAGTGTTGGCAAACAGCGTGACAACTGCAACACAAACCCAAGAGGGGAAAATAAACAACCCTTCAGTCATCCCAATCATTGGAGCCATGTGGGCATTTAACATGCTGTGGGTTCCTCAGGTCTTGGAGAACATAAATTAGTGCAATAAGTGATACAATTAATGAATTTCAGCAGTCAGATATAAGCACAAGTAATGTATCCAGGAATAAATCAGGCAGTTGTTAAACAACAAAGCCCTGTGGCTTTGGGCTATCCTGGATTCCCAGGCTCTCCTTGGATCCACTCATGAAACAAAATCACTTTCCAGACAAAAAAAAAACAAACCTGTAAACATACAAGGATGAAATTTCCTCTCAGATTCCTTTTATTCAATGCACCTGTTTCCCAGGCCTACCTTGCAGCTCCCCTTTCCCCCCACATGTCTCCTATTTCTAGGACCAGAGAGAATAATTTTCTCACTGTCTGGCTTCAGTGCAATGTCTCCTAACTCTAGATTCTGTTGAAGAAGGAAAGAGTTTGTCTATCTAAACACCTGATACTGAGTGTCTGCATTTTTAAGCATCATATCTCCTTTCCAAAGACTGAACGAGGTCTCTCCCAAAATCTATTTCAGTCATTTGGGAGGAATGAATGAAGTCACCTGTGCCATAAAAATCATACCAGGTGATTCCATCAAGAGTGCAAAAAGTTCCAAATGTAATAATACATTAAAAAAACCCTTCCCATAAAAAATCTGTAAATCATATAATTTTGATAACTTCTATCTGCAACTTCATTTTCTAAAGCAATACATTTTAAGACTAATTCTCTCCAATATGCGTATCTGCCCTGCAGATAAAACTTTGCTCTGTTTAGCGGTTGAGTGTTTGCCCCACTTGCAAAGGGTGAAAAAAATTATCAAAGCAGCAAAATCAAATTATTGCTATTTTAAAATCATTATGAGTGTGAACAGATAAATGTAGGGCAGAAACCCTTTCTGAAAAATGAATGCATTCAAGACACTGTTTTGGAAATGGATTACTCTCTTGCCAATTTTATGTCAAAGTTTTAACATTTTGGGTAAGCGCCCAAAACATTCAGAGAGTGACTTATCAAATCTTGAACTTCAACAATCTGGTTTCCTTTGTTTGAAAACTTATAGCTTCGGTAATAACAGAATTGTGAATTATCAGCGTGGATTTTAAACCATTTTAAGACAAGCAGATATAATTAAAAGAATCCAAGTCCATTTGTGCACAGCTTTGAAGAAATTTCCCTAAAATTACTTATTTTTCCTTTCCTGTCAGTTGTGCTAGCCAACCAGAGAACAGGGTAAAGCAAAGTTTAAAACTGTCACAGCAGGAAGATGCCGCAGTGATGAAAACATACCTATATTTGAAATACTTAGATTAGCTCTTTACAGAAAATCTTGCTCCCTAGGCTTTCTGGAAACTCAATCAATAATGAGACTAGAGAGTAGTACATCTGTAAACTGTCAAAGCAGCAAAATCTATCACAAACTGACCTAAATAAAGTGGTCTGAAGTTTTGCATCAGGTTAAATCAAAATCCCTGAGACACCCTGATTTCTCCTTCGGAGTTACATGCAGGAAATTACAGCTCTTGCTGTTTCCTTCTACCTCGTTGCACCCATGGGAAGGTATCAGCTGGTGGCTGCCCTGTCTGAGGCTGGGCTGTGCTGGGGATGATCATGGGGCACAGAGGGTCCAAGGGAGTCTTTCTACACTCAAAACCATAATGGACAAGGTGTTCTGGGCCCACCCACAGGCATTTTTCTTCCCCATAACACCTATTTCAGAAGCCTTTGTGCAGAAACTAAGAGGGGATTTTGGGGACCTTCCTTCTGGGCATACAGCACATAAAGAGGTGAAAATAACCCATGTGTTTTGCACCACATGACAGGAGACCTGTTCACTGCTGGACCCTGAAAAGCAGTCAGGAGGCTTTCTCGGGGCAAAAGGCAGAGGGGTTACCTGAGGATGGTGTGTACATGAGCTTTCTATCACACTGGTACAGATTCCAGACCTAAATATAGGCCCAGGCCATTTCCAGCTTAGTTCAGTAACCTGAATCCCAAGGGACAGCTCCTATGGCCAGCACCCTTCCTGCTGCTTGCTGGCATGTGTTAAACAGCTACTCATACAGGCCGTGCTGCTAGGACTCCCAGTCCAGCAGCCTCCTGACAGCTGGTGACGCTCTGACAACACCTTCCTACAGCCACCAAGCAGGTGGTGAGCTGGAGCAGAAGTTGCTTTGCCCAGTGGCTTGTCCCCTTGGGAACATGTCTCACTCAGCTGAAATACTGCAGAGCAGTGTTCAGGTTGCTCGAATCTCAACCAGACAGAATCATAACCCCCTGATCCATGTCACCCTGGACACAGCAGTCCCTACTCACATCACTCTTCAAAAATTGCTCTGAAATTTGCTATAGAAAATCCAAATTTTACACAAATCTTCTCAGTGAAAACTGGATTCTCACAGACATCTGGAGAAAAATTAAAGATGTCAAGAACAAAACAGACAGCACAGAGCAAAGATTTCTCCTTCAGGTTCAAGGAGAGATGCCCAAGGCAGGAACGTGTCTCATTTATTTTGGGAATGCTTCACTAAGTGGGGATGAGGTGTTGGCTATCACTACATCTTCTTCCCCAACATCCTCAGCACAGATTTGTCTCCTTTGTTTTTTATCAAAAGCTCATAAACCGTGATGCACATAAAATAGTCAAACTAGAAAATGAATCTGGAAAAAACCCAACATATGACTGAGGAAAATGAGTATACATGCAAATAAAGATGATGGCAGAAATTAAAGCTTGAGAGCACAATGCAAATCAATCAATCAGTTCCAGACACTGATGTGTCATAAGAAGAGATCCTCAGCAACTGAAGACAGCTCTGATTTTTAGTAAATAGACAGGCTCTAGAACAACCCAGCCTTTGAAATGCATAATAATAAGACTATACAAGAAGGCCAAACTGAGTTCTTCCACATTCTTTGTATGCATTTCTGCACCCTTTCCTTTTTCGAATCTTTAACTTTTGGGTGATGGCAGTCTGGAGTATTAACTAGTCCTCATCCAGGAGTTCTCCCAGTTCTGTTGCAAAACATCTCTCACTTAACACGTGGTTTCTTCAAATACTCCCAACCATAAGCTGGTTTCCCTAGCTATCAAACACTCATCCCCAAAAACAAAGTAACGCAAGAAAATCACCATTCTCCAAATTACCACCAGACTTTTCTGGAACAATCTGATTTTTAGAGCATTACTAAAATGCCACAAAAAATTGAGGTAAAGATAATAAAGTTCAGATATTTCAGCACCACAGACTGGTTTATCCATACTGAGTAACATATATTGTATATAAAAGTGCATCCAAATTAACAATTTTACAGCAATAGGTAACATACATAAAGGGATATGAGAAAAGAACGAAAAGCAATGCAGCGAATTGAATTTATGTACGTATTTTATCTTTTAAAAAGGAAAGATATCTTTATACTATAGGTCTTGATACCTGAAGAATTTCTCCCAGTACTGCCTCAGGAAGGATACCAGGGAAGCATATTACTCTGAATAAATGAATTGCTTCTTTGCATATTTTCCTTAAGATTCTGGAGCTCTTGGTTTATGTTTTGTAAATCAGTTAGCTTCCTAGCCAGAGATTAAGGTAAATTCTGCTAAGGACTAAAAGTTGACTTAGAGCATTAAGAAGGATTAATGTTTAGCTGTGGTGAAGCTGAAGTACTAGGTTAGCATGTTTACGCAGTGCTGTAGATCACAATTAATCCAAAATTAGTATAAAAGATCAACAGCAACTGCTCTTGCATGCCAGCTTGGCTTAGTCCTAAAATCAAGACTTACTTTGGGGGCAATCTGTGTGCAAAGTTGCCATGCATCTGCCCTAATAGGTTTGAAGCTTTCAGAGGAATCCATGCATTTTAAATGTTTAGCTTCTTTGCTCTCTTTTTTGAGAAAATAAATGTAGAAGTCAGTACTCAAGATGCTGCTTCTTTCTATCTGTGTCACAGATCTGTCAGAATAGATTGGTGCTAGGAATGAACAAAAGCAAATACAATTTCCTGCCTTACAAAGAAAAGGTGTTTAAATTATGTCCTTTCCTTCATCATCAAAGATTAATAAAAATAACAGGGATTTTCTGGCAGAAAATATTCACGTTGTATAACAAATATAGATAGAAGTACACATGGATGTCCAGATATATTAATGTATATAGCCCTGGGCATACATAATTTTGAAAAATATATCTGTCAGTTCTGTAACTATAGAAAGTGTATCTATAGTAATATATTTAAAGATATAACTGAAAGATGACCTTAAGCAACATATAACTACATAGTTTAAGAGAGAGAGATAGGGGAGCAGGGTCCTCTCTACTTACAAGTCCATTTAAATAATGATTTTTAGCTCTCTCCAAAACCAACATCATCTCTATGATCTTCAAAACAGGAGCTGTGTTGCAACATGCAGCATGTAACCCAGCTCATATTCCTGGTGCATCCTGGCTTGAGCACGGCATGGCTGACCCATCCCGGTCCTGTGTCCTTACAGATATGCCCTCCTTAGTCTCAGGAAAGGAAAGTTGGGAAGGCCAGAGAGGCAGTCCAGAAGGGAGCACATGACTCCAGCATATGGGCTACCACTCCTTTGAGACCACTCAGAAGAGTGCAACATCAGCATGTGCTGTTGGGGGCTTAAAGGCCATGTGACTAAGGAAGGAGGCTGCACTGGAGGCAATCATCATCCCACACGGTGGTTCTACCATTATGGAGTCAGTATATCCAGCTGCAGGGTATTAATTGCCCTTCAAGCAGAAAGCAGGTGCCAAAGCAAGAGATTTGACTAACTGGCAACATGTGAAATTAAACAGGTAAAAGTTAAAACAAGCCCATGGTGTAGAACAGAAACCCTCCTCTATGGAGGTGGACTATAAGTGCCTTGAGTTTTTGGGGGGAGGGTCCACTGTGGGTGTTTGGGGTCTTTTGGTGGCTTATTTATTCTTTTTGGACAGAACCTTTTCACCCTTGTCCAGAAATACATGTTTTTGCTTACAGTGTTTTATTACTTTAGTCCATTAGTACAATCAGTACTAATTCCAAAGCTCATTGATGAACTTGGTTACTAATTAATGATCTTTACATCTTTTATTTCTATACTAATGAGAAACCAAAAATGGAAATTCTGAGCATCTATTTCATTACACTGAAATACATTGAAACCAAAGGAGCAGTGCAGTCTTATATCAGGAAAGACATCCCATACTCATCCCAACAGCACAGAAGATGCTGGTGCCAAACCAAATGAGTTGAGAAATTTCAACTGAATTGCTCTGTGCATTTCACAGCTGCAACAAACATTTTGATGGGGTGTGCCCAGCAGTGAAGGGCTATTTGCAGAGCTGTTTGTGAAGCAATTTTTTCAGTTACTTGGTACTAGACTTACAAGACAATTCATTGCTTGCAGTGGCAACAGAATACTGAGAGATGGTAACATCTGTGTCTGTATCTAGCTAACCACATTCAAGCTGTGATGGTGATGACATTTGTGAAACTTGATTAAACTTCTCTTTAATCCCATTCTTTATTTTAGAAACACACACGCGAACAATTTCATATCAAAGTCTTAAGGGAAGCTCTAAGCTGATGCAATGAGGCCTCTTGCAAGAAACTTGAAAATTCCCTTTCTGAGGCCTGCCTCCAAGAGACACACAAGGCTTCCTGTTTATGGGACCATTCATGCCCACAAGCAATGTATAAAAAAAAGAAAGGGGAAAAAAAGGCGGGATGTAAACATAACCCAGGCAAATTCACTAAAAATTCAGACCAGCTCACTGTGGGCTTGTTCTGGATTCTTCTCTTTGATACTTGCAGGGTTTTCTTTACTAAAACACCCATCATCTACCCCTGAGGAGACTTTGACCCATCACACTAAGGCGTTCTTCAACTTTTCTCCTGTGCACTTGTGGAGAGGCTCTGTTGGGTAATTTTCATGATGACCCCATTCTTCTTCACTACTTTCAGCCTTAAATAAACAGGAGAAACGACCAAAATACACTTGCACACCAAACACAGGTTAAGAAAAACAACTTAAGGATTCTTTTTTTTTTTTTACCAGGAAAGCTCAACTCAGGTACATCACCTAGTTTTCAAAGAGCTCCTGCTATACCAAATTTTACAGTTGAGCAAAAGAGGCAAGTGAACATGTGTTTAAGGTCACACAGAGATAAGAATTTTGAGTATCTGGCATGTCTCTGGATCACAAACCTTTGTGCTGTGAACAACACTATCTGCTTACAGTGTCCTCAGTTTCAGTAGCTATCGGTTTCCTGAGCAAAAGTAGTTTACATCAACCGGCCTGCAAACCCTTATAAAGCCCATACAAACAGAGGCCATTGCAAAATAAATCTGTTGTACAAGTCGTTTTTCAGAAAACAATGCCATATTCGCCAAAGGTGCTTCCTTAGACAAAACAAGGCAGATGTGCACACATTTATCAACTTTGCTCTGTGTGGTCCTAATGCCTCAGATTTGCACGACCTGCTGATTAAGTGAAAGAAAACATGTTTGGCATGAAATGGACCCACCTAGGTATTAACCAGCCTGCAACTTTGAAGAACACATTTTTCTTTGTAGTAAAAGACAGCCCTCATCTGAAAATACTAGGTTTTCATTTCAAATGTGTTGTTTTGTTTTACTGTAGTAGAGTTACACATCCCGATTAAAAGAGAACTACAGTTTTGTGGTTCAAAAAGTAAACATGCTCCTCTACAGATCAAAGCCATAATGGCAGAACACACAGTGGAGCATACCAGCTCAGAAAGAAAGGGTTAGTAACCTCTGCTTTCAAGTATGAATGATTGATATGCAAATATGGTTTATGGTAATGCTTGTGAATATCTGCTTTTCTGGCAGCCTGGAGTGCCCGCATGCATTACACTCACAGATCAGGGCTGTGTGAGGAGGCTTCAGGGGCACATGTGCACATTCAGAGGCCCAGTTTGCTATGGAAGCCTTCCAGAAAGCCAATAGCTGCTTTGCACCATAAAACTAAACATATATTTTAAACTCCTCAGAATCAACAGAAGCAAATAGTGTATCAAATGCCTCTAGTTCTATGCAGCAAGGGTACTTGCCAAACCCCAAGCATTCAGGATAAATCATGAGTGGGAACCCCAGCCCATGAAAGAGACCTTTAAAGAAATCACAAGGTAAGAGCAAAACTTAGTCTCTTTTACATTAACTTTTGAAGGCCCAGTTTTGAAAAGATTCGTTAACTCACATTTTAACTGGGTATTTTTCTGAAATACTAAGCTCTAACACATGCCTTTTTACACAATGAAATCTGTGACTCAACCCTTGCCACTTGACTCCAAGATTTTGGCTTTTTCTGAAAAACAACGACAAAAAAAACCCACACACATAAAAAAAAAAAACCCAACCAACCAACCAACCACCTAAAACAAAACCAACCAAACAAACAAAACAAAAAAAAAACCCCAAACCCCAAAACCATATGAAACAGTAAGTTTTCGATAAGACAGTGAACTAGCACAGAGAAGCTATCCAAGCAACCATCCATAGAACACTCTTCTGAAATCTGCAATAAAACTCCAGCTAGTCAAAACGTGTTAAGAAACTCCAGTTCTCCCAATAAGAAAGCACACAAACACTATCCCTGATTTCCCAAGCATTTACCTCCTCCAGTAAGTGCTCCACAATACAGCAGAGCAAACCCAACTGTTTCCCATTAGGCAGCTGTGTGCCACAGCTTTTCCGCACACACACTCACAGCCGTAACTTATCTCTAGCATTTCTGCACACATAAATTCAGTCACAACAGAAGAGTGGAAAATTTAAAAAAAAAAAAAAAAGGCAAATCAAAAGTCACAAAACCTTAAAACTGGTTACAGTACCTGCAAGCTCCAAGGCAGCACTCACAGTGGAGGCTTCCCCGAGGAAGAGAGCCAAGTGCCCTGCTCTCTATGGCCCATCTGTGGACCTGGCACAAATATCCACATTTAAAGACACAGAGAAATGAAAGTACAACCCACCAGCTTTTATCCAGGTTGTTGTACAAGAAACCATTTTTTTTTTTTCCTAATGAACTGTTTTTAAAGAAAATCCACAATAAAATATCGGAATTTTTGCACCTTGGTCTCTCCTTAACCAACTGCAAGACAACAAAAAAGTAGCAAATCACAAGTATATATCACAAGTTCTAATGGCTCAAAAGCCTTTGGAGCAAATGTAAATATTCCACTCTCTGAATGAGCAAAGCTCTTAAGTGTAGGCTTAATTTTATCTCTCCTCAATAAATCATTTTTAAGCAAGTACCTAAATATAAGCCCACATTGTACTCCCATAAATACTAATAGGACTTAAACATATGCTTAAAATTAAACAAGTATTTATGTGCTTTTCTGAACCTGGCCAGGAGACACTACTATTGTGTGAGTGGTAAAACCTCTCAGACAGATTGCTTATGGGACACTGTACACACTGTGTGCAGTTCATAGAGTGAGACAAGAAACACCAGAGGATCTGAGCCATTAGGAAAGGATAGACCCTTGGCAGTAGGAGATTTTACCTTCTGCTTTTTCGACTGCAACAAAGTCACACACAGTGAGGCTACACAAACCCAGCAGATTTGCCAAGGTCAAATGGGTGTTTCTGCAGCCATCCTTAGCTGAGGCTAATGTATAAACAGGGAAGCAGCACTGGGAAGCTCTCTGATGATGCTCAGTTTCAGCTGATATATCTCCTGCTGCTTCTCTAAGTCAGGCCACAGAAAGTCTGACACGTGGAAGCTGGAACTTGCCCACAACTCTGCTTTCTGCTATCCCTGCCCACTGCCTGACCTCTGCCCTGACCAGGAGAGAGACCACCAGGGACCAGGAAATGAGACTGCCCAGTAGTCCCAGTGGTTTCTGTGAGAGGAGGCCAGGGGCTACCCTGAACCAGACATCTCTGGTTCCAGTGCAGAGGGGAGGTGTCTTTGCATCTCCCTGGCAATAAATTAAGTGAAATTTTCCCACATCAAGCCTGTTTTGCACATGACGGTAATTGTTTAAGTGACATCCCTGTTTTATCTCAACCCATGCGCTTTTCCATCTTTTTTTCTACATAGTTCCATTGAGAAAGGGGACAGAGAACAGCTGGGTGAGCATCTGCGAGCCATCCAAGGTCAACCTACCATTGAGCCTGAGATCTCAAAGTGTCAAGCTGGTCCTCTTTGGTCAAAATCATCTTTCTTTCCTGCAAGTGAGCTAAAAGGAGCGATTCATACATACCTAAACATATAGAGACGTAACCTATACAATGTACATATGACATTTATGTCAAAGACCATGATAAACTGCCTTCTATTCTACCAATTTCTACATATTTTGGGACTATATGATGGTTTCTTTGTGAAAGAAAATAATCTCTTTTGCAAATTATTTCCAAAATACAGATTATCAAAGAATAACAAAGACAAAATTTAGAACTAAAAACACATGAATTTAAAATAAGCACAGCAAAACTAGTTATGTATTAACTTCAGAGGTCTTCACCCCAAATATTATTTTTAGGTTATTTTTAGAAGCTGCTCATTTCACAAAGAGGCACAGATATGACCAACACTGTGCTATGCCATACTCAAAGGTGTAATTGCCACTGTGATAGATATGCACATCCAGCCTAGTTCTCCTGGAATGCATCTGTGTTAACACACAGATGTATGGGATTATGAGATTACTGAGATGAGGTGCTTTTGCAGGAGAAAATTTGGCAGCCCTAATTACAGGAATGGGGATACTAAGCCAAAGGATCTAGTATTTTGAGTCACACTACCATGGACTCACTCATACAAATTGTTCAATGACTGTGGGTCCCAGTGCCCAGTTCAGCCTCACAGATGTGGTGAGTGAAAAATGTGGTGAGTGAGTACAAAATATCCTAGAAAATGGCAATTTGCAATTATAATCCTTTGCATCTCTTGCTAATTTTATCAGCCTGTCAGAGAGAATCAGAGCAGAAATATGAGATACCAAGCCATACTCCTGAACCCTGCAGCATAAACTTCATGTACTGCTGGAATGGCTGCTGGGTTGCCTAAACACAGCATGGTGGGCCCACAGACATCTGCTATTTAACAGGTTCACCTCAAATTTACATGACTGTTTAATATTTAATATTCAGTATGTGCAAATTTGCACATCAGGTTCTGTGTTTCCAAATTTACATGTTTGCAAACATACCGTAATAAGATTAGAAGTCAGCCTTCAAAAAGCCTTGAGAATTTTGCAGTGAAATATAAATGGTTTGAATTTTTGTGACCAACCTCTTACTAGCAAAGAAATTAGAGTTATATCACTGCATTTTTAAGTGGCTGATTTAATTACAATTTTTACATTCTTCAGAAATTTTACTCTTTTCTGCTGAAGTACAACATAAGTAAAATACTTTAGAATAATAAATACAAATTTTAATATCAATTTCATAAGAAAGACAAAAGACTTTTTTATTACTGAAACAAGAATATCAATAATCCACCACCTCAGAATCCATTTCTCAGGGGATAAAAAAGAAAACTAGTCAAAGAGTTATCTTTAAATGGCCTAAGGGGTGTATAGAGAACATATTTCCACAACAATACTGTTAAAATACATCTTTGGCATGGGATCAGACCACCAGGCATCACAGGGGTCAAATCAGGGCACAAACACCCTTGGAGCAACCAAGCAGCTCAGTGGCCTTGAGAACGTTGTGGGTATCACTGGTGGGGAAAAAAAACTCCAATGGTCCCCCAAGACTCAGACATAGCTGGAGCTGGGAGCCTGAGTCAAGACCATCTTGATTCAAGAGGCAAGATGTTGTCAATAATCTAAGGAAGCAGTGACTCCTGGCCATCACTGAGTTTTGGTGGATGAACTTCAGCATCCAACTTGGGAAAGAAGAAATGCAGCATAGAAGTACCCTCATTTGCACAATGAATTACTATATCACAGATTTTCTAGTTACTAAAAAAACGCAAACTAAATGAAAACAGAGGAAAACTGAGCAGTACATCTGTTCCAAGGCAGATTCTTTCCTCCTAGGGAAAAGGCCAAATTAAAAGGTTAATAACAGAATTACTATGCCTCTCCAGTGGGTAGGTTTTTAGAACAGACAGGAGGCTTTGAGCCTTTGGCTCAGCTGCTCACACAGAGCTGAAAGCCATAGACAGCAGGAGGCAGTGGACACTGGATGCACTTCTATACGGGGGACCTCAGACAAAGAAATCCTGTGTCCAGATGAGCACTAGAAGAAAAATGCAATGACAGCCACAGGCTACTCAGCCCAACTACCTGAATCCCAGACTTTCTCTCCCATGGTCATCCTTGCCTCCAGACCTCATGTCCATAGCACTTCCCCAGCTAACCCCATAGCATAAAGAGTATCTAAATGGAAGTTCTTAAAAATATCCTTCTACCCCCAGCTTTCCTGGAGTAGCTTATTTCCAGTTCCAGTTTGACCAATCTCTTTTGCCTATGCAGATCCTCAAAACCATGGGTGAACTTCATGAGATTGAGCAACAGAGGCCATATGTGGCAAAATACTTTTTACTTATGTTGATCCAAAAGATATTTGTCACCAATGGACAGTAAAAGTGTGTTCAACCTTTCCCAATTCAAAAAAAAGCATACTTCTAAATGCCCTTTGCAGCATAAGGGTTACTGTTTGAATCCATGGGGTCTAAGGCACCAGCCTGCCTTGAGAAGAAACCAAGCAAAAGACCTAGCACTTCTCCAAACAACTGTTTTTCCAGTATAAAAAGTGCTTCTGCATATTTTTTTTGAGTACATGGTTTGTCTCACTGTATTTCCTGCTGAATAACCTGTGATTTTGCCAACAATTTAAAATGTGCAAAATGCTTGGCTTTCCTATTGACATAACTCACAGACTGAGTAAGGCAGAGGAAAACAGCCTCAGTCCACAAGTTATTTGGCATCTAAAACTTGTATTTATTTTTGACACATGCAGTTTTCCTAACACAAGCAGAGATTCAGCCTGATGTTGTACAGTCAATCTCTTATGAAACATTTACCTCAGCATATCCGCATTTTCATTTTAGTTGCCAAAATACAAATTTCCTAAAGATCTTCACCATATTAGTGACCATTTAACTATGTTTACCAGTGACAGTCTTCCAGGATGAGGGAAGCCAACAATCTTGAATTAGAACTGAAAAATTGAGATCATACCACACATTAATTTACTACATACGGCTGCTCTGCAAAGTTTGCCATGAAGCACTTTTGGGGGTTTCAGTGCCAAATCATCTCTATAAAATTATATTGCTGTGTATAATGTGTGCTTTCTCATATATTTGCTGAATTTTACAAACAACTGTAAGAAGAAATTCTTCCTACAGCTGGTTCATCCCTAGGTTTTAAGATTTGTCCTCCATCATGGTGGAGAGGAGGTGCGATGAGGAAAAATAAGTCAGAAAAGGCTGACGGAAAAAAGCCACCATCAGTAATGTCCCATTAGAGTAAAGCTAGTAAAGCTATGCATAAATAAGGGTACCCTAGGATATCTTGAAGTCTTCTAAAATGAATAAGTAGTAGCTCGTCCTGTACCACAATTAGCAATATGGAGAGAAAAACTTCCACTAAAAATCTGAAGTATACAAATTGAATAAAGTATTCATTCAAGAGATGTGATTTTGTAAAGCAGTCAATATGCAGATATACACCACTTTGACACAGTTTATGACTATACTAGGACTTCATAACCTAATGAAACAGAAAAATAAAATTAATTCAAAGCTTATATTACATGGTAAATTGAGTTGCATGTGTGGGCGTGAGGAGATGTATAAGAGCACCTGAGTGATTCTATGGCCATGAAGTGCTTAAATCAGAAGACACCAAGAGTGACAAGATAAGTACCTGGTCCAAAATTGTGAGTTTGAATTTTTGGGTTTTTTGCAGATCAGAAAAGACATCTCTAATCCAAGAAGCCTATATTTGATGAAAGCCCACGTCACCATGAAAGATTTAGTGTGCCAGTCTTTCTTTCTCTGTCTTCCAAGAAAAGAATGGTTAATCCTAAACCACAGACAGACATTGGTGGAAATTGTATATAAGCCTATGTCAATTTCATTTCTACAACATACAACACTAATTTGTGTGCATTGATATAAGAAATTAAAAACAAGAATTTCTGCTATTCCTATTCTATCTCATAGCTACACTCTATTAGAAAGTTTTTCTGATAACTTATTGCTGAAAAACCACTCAATGTAGAGGATTCTGTGAAAATTTTTTTCCATTCTTAAAATACTTTTATTTGAAAAGAATGAAATTTTTTTTTAATGCACATATATTGTATTAAACTAATTGTTTTGGTAGATAGAGATATGGGAAATTTACAGCAGGATAATTCATTATTCTGACTCTGGCATGGGGCTGGGTTTGGTATATGATTTGACTAGTAGTTGTTTATGAAATTCTTATGGAAAAGAACCTGAAATTGTCTATGCAAAAGCTTGCACTGTCATCATGTGTTTAATTTGGGAAGTTTTTTTTCAATAGTATATCAACAAGCTGACACTTTTCTCAGAGCAGACTGTCACATGCACCCTGTTCATCTGTCACAGCCCTTGCACAAAAAAGGGTTTTTTAAGGTAAATTTTTTTAGACAGTAGAATTGCAAAATTGGTTGCAGCTTTTAGCAAATAATGCATTAAAATTCCTTCAATTATGTTCTTATCAGCTAATAAAGAACCAAAGAAAACTGATATGAAAACAAGGAGACATTGTGTTATGAATGTAGCCTGGTAAATTGACTCCTTTTCAGAAAAGGCTGAAAAACATCATTTTAAGTTGTGGCAAGCAGCACAACAGAACCTGCTCTAATCATATACAGATGATGGGAATTTGTCTAATGTTTTATGGTGAATCGTTGATGAGGCTGGCAGAAGGAAAATTTGTAGAAATAAAATCACCTTGACAGTAAAGCACTAGGGTCAAAAAGCAAAGTAAAGTCAGTGTTCTTAGCTTTAATAAAAACAGTATGATCTGTCAGCAACGCAGCATTTTTACACTCTTGGACAATGCACTCAGGGAGCTCCTGCTGGGTTTCATTTAATTTTCACCAAAACCAACACAGGACAGCTTATGGCTGGTAATTCATTATGACAGCAGAGAAGTTATAAAAATACACATGTTTAGATCCCTGTAAACAAGCAGCCCACACTCCAATTTCCATACAGAAACTATTAGCCAGCCTAGGTAAAATATACCTATAAGCAATAAAGTAGAACTGTTATCTTGGGGTTTTTGTTAATGTTTGATTTGTTTGTTGTGAAGGAGGGTTTTGTGCCTTTTTCTTTAACTGTGAACCTGAAAGTACAGACTTTTAAAATTTATTATTGTAGTTTCTTGAAATTAATCTGCCTTCTGTGCTGTAAAGGTATTCAAGGCACATTTGGGAGAAAAGGCTTGACAAAGTGCAAAGAGGTATTCTAAATACCTGAAGGGTTTGTACATACATTGCATCACTGTCTAAATACTGAATGGGCAAGATCACAAAGCAAAACAAACAGCAGGGTAATTGAAAACATCTATGAACTTGGTGATCACAGAAGTGGGGTGATAGGCAAAAGGATATACAGTTCACTCCTCATTGCCTGATTTTACACTAATGTTAGTCCTGTAAGAATGAAAAACAGGTAGGAAAAGAAGAGAGGAAAGCAAAATAAAAAGACCATTTGAGTTTAAAGCTTCATGGGCAAAAGGGACATTTCAGAGAAACAAACCTTCACTTCCAACAGCCACTCTGGGAAATCTGGACAAAAACATCCTTAAAATATGTAACTTTACTTAAACATTTCTATTTTCAAAACTGCAATCACTGACAAAATTTTGAAGATACAATAAAAAGTTCTCTTTAAGTGTAGCTTTTTGCAGAAAGAAAAACAAGTACCTGGATGTATTCACAGGAGCATATTGTCTCCAATTCAGCACTGATACATAAATCATGTATGTGTATTAACAGATAGAAGGGGAGACTGGCATAAAGCATTTTGAACAAGTCCAGCCTGTGGCTAGCTGATCCACACCAGCAGGAATCCTTATTGTAGACGCAGCACTACCAACCAAGTGCAATGTGACTAGTACATCTGGTTTAGTTGGTGGTTGGGACACCAAACAATAGAGAGCACCATTTTGCCAGAAAATCCACACACCACATACACTCCTATTGTTTAATTAGTGAGATGTAATGTTGCTGCCTCAGTGAAGTGTAAGCAAGACCAGAGTTAGGAAAAAGGGAAAAGAAAAAAAAAAAAAGAGGGGAAAATACCAAAACAAAGCAAGGCAAAACACAACAACAAACAAAACAAAACAACAACAACAACAACAAAAAAGACAACAACAATACCAGGAAGTGAGGTCTTTTATAAGGACTTGTGCTGTACTTGGGTACCTGCTTTCGGACTCCTTAGTATAACATAGGAAGTACAGGTGGTTCAGCACATGCATATATGCTTACATGAATATTGAGACTTGAAAATTACTAGCTTTCAGAGACAATTAACAATTCAATCTGTTTTCACTTGTGTTGCTCTCCAAGCCTGATTGATGTGTTGTCTGAAATCAGGTAACTTCTAAATATTACTCTGAACAGCTATCCAAAGGCACCTAGACGTTGGGTACTACTGAAATGCTGTATGACCAATATGACCCTCAATCTGTAATAACTGGCTCTTATATGAACTTTGCTTTATTAATCTTCAGTACTTTTCTATAAGTTTGAGAAGAATCATTTATACATTGCCATCGAGGGAGGAAGGGGCTCTGACCAGCCATCCATGGTGCAGCAGTCTCTCTGCAAACTGCTGTCAGCAGCTCTGCCTCCTCCTGAGTGAGATTTGAGGGAAAGATGTCCTTGCAATTTGGATAGAGCCTACTTGTGCCAGAGCATCCCTGCTCAGCTGAAAACAGGGTTTGTCTCACGCAAGCACAGCCTGTACTACTGACCTTGTTGTGAAAGTGCATTTCTGGATAGGTGCAAATACTTGGGCAGCTTAAAGTTGCCCAGTTGCCCACCAAGTTGCCAGGAGGGTCTGTAAGCATGCAGGGTTCAGCAGCTGCTCTGCAGGAATTGTAGAGACAAGGTGCTTAACTCAAGAGCTCAGATTCCAGCTCTCGCTTTACATATTGCTGTCCTTTTCTCCTGATATTTCACTTCCTACATCGCTTCGGTTCCATAATGCTGACCTGAGCAGTATCTAAATGCACTTAAATATCTACAATGAAGTAAAGACATTAAACAATACCCTGCTGAGTCCCAGCTAGCACGTTAGCACCCCTTTCCTTCATGAAAGCCCACACACAGCACCTAGATTGATATGGATCTTACATATATTTTTCAAATTCATTCTCTATAATGAAGTGGTAAAAACCTAACATAATACAGATACTAAAGAGAAGATTTAGCTTCACTGGGAAAAGGAAAGTCAACCATCTAAAGGGGGGCTAAGGCAAGTAGTGAAAAAGTGCAAAACTAATTGACCTCCTTATACAAATTATACTTGGACCCAAGAAAGAAATCCTTCCTCAAGTTCCCATCATTTATCTGGGAACTTCCATTCATCACTCATGCATTTGGAGAAGCAAAATTAATAGTGGAGTTTTTTCCCCAAAATGCACTGAAGGCAGGCAAGTGTGACCTCTATTACAATCATCTTGTGCAGCAGTCTGGATTCATCCACTTGTGGCTGGTTATGGCATTACTCTCTTCTTCTGAGCACAGAGAACTTTTGACCCAAATTTCTGTCTAAGTGTCAGTTCCTTCTCTAGTTTCTGGAATTTTACTTTGCAACTGCACACGTTCTTATTTTAAACATCTTAAGTATCACAGCTTTCAAAAATAGCAACAAGCAAGACAAAAACCACACATTTTCTGGAATAATACGTACTTCCCTAGGTATCCATCCAATCCTCTTCTCCCCAACCAATAAGAAAACATACATCATTTGTCGAATACCAAAAGATCAAGAGGTAGAGAAGACAAAAATCTCAGATGCAGGTTGTATCTGCCCCATCACTTACAATTTCACATTTTGTTGTCCCACCTCAGGCATACGTTCAGCGCAAATTTGTAGTAAACTTGAAGACAACTGCGCAAAGGACAGAGTTTACATTATTTTTCCTCTTAAGCCTCATCATCTTTGAAAGATTGAGCCTTCTGCCTCCATAACAACAGCAGAAAGGGCTCTGGTGGAACAGCAAAACAACAGCTCAGCTTATTTCAGGTCTGTGCTATTTTATTGAGCTGGCAAAGATTTCACGTGCAAGGATAACAGCCCCAAGAACTACAATAACAGCCAGCAACAGCCTGGCCCTGTGGAAATCCATGGGAGCCTTGCCACTAACTTAAACAGAGCCAAAATCTCACTCATTTCTTATATATGAAGGAGCAAAAGATGAGGGAAAAGCATTTAAATCATCTCCCAAATAGGAATGATTGCTTTTCTTTCAGTTCTTGTGGAAGGAAAAACGATTGCGCTTTTTAGCTGTCAGAAAAAAACGCCAGGGTAATTCATAAGGTATTACATTAACACATATAAAACAAAATGAAAACCAGCTTCAGAGTATGACCTTTCACTGCAGCAAAAGCTGGACCAAGTGTATTGCAGACCAAATTAATACACATTCTACAAGGCAAATAAATTCAAAACAGGAAGTCAGATTCTGCTCACTCTGTGAGGAAACAAGAGTTTCAGTTCAAAGAAGACATCAGTTCTTAATAGAAGTCATATCGCAAATTGAAAATGCCAACATACTACACGGTATTTTCAAATCTTTAAAATAAAAAAAAAACAAACAACCCACCAAAACAAAACAAAAAAATCAAACACAGCAAAATGAAACCCATGATATTCCGCTGGTATCAAAAGGGGAAGAAGGATTTTTTAAATGAACTTTGTAGCACTGCAGCAGTATAGTCTGTAATTTTTGAATTAAGTCCAGGATTTTATTTTCCGCTGCCTGGATCTTGGTGCTGTGTTATCTTCAGGCAGCAAAGTTGGAAATCCAGCTTGCATAAATGTATTTGTATACACATAGTTTAAAAAGAGAGAGACACTCTTTAACTGAGAAACATGGTCTGGGAAATGGAGTGGAATTTACAATAACTAATGGTGATACGCTCTGCAAAAAAATCTAGTCAAATCCTATGACAATTAAAATGAAATCCCCCAAAATCTTGAGAGTGAAATAAATTGGGCTTATGCAAATATGGAATGAGGGAGATTCTTCATTCTTAACTGAACAAATTATACAGAAAGTATTGTAAATACAGTATACTGTAAAACGCCATAGAAACAGAGGAAATATATTTACTATAGAGGAGACAGTCTGTTATAGCTCTTCAAAAGCAGATATTTAAAGTTTACTTTCACATGGGTTTTCACTTTTTGACCTGCTCTTGACCTGGGTAATACTTGCAGACCAGTGAGTTTAAGAAGGCCTGGGATCTATTAAAAGAGTAGTAGCTTGACTTTTACTGACTAGCACGCTGATGCTTTAAAGTAAATGTTATGGTTTGTCACAGGAACCAATTTGGTTACCGTTTGTTCTTCCTGCCCCTGCCTGCTGATATTTTTTCAAGTGTTTTTCATTCTTTAAATTCTATAAAGAAATCTGCATGCTGTTATTTTAAACTTCTGTATCTTTCTTTTGAATAGTTCATATTTAAACAGTGGGCAGTATAGCCAGAGTTTAACCCCAGTGGGGTAGGACTTGAACTCCACATGCACTACCATTATGTTCCTCTTTTCTGGCCACTCAGTTATCATAGTGAAAGATTCCATTTACCTGATTTTTAAAGGCATAGATGGCTATAATTCTTCTCCCCCTAAGTTAATCAGAAGTGATGCAGTACACTGTGTATTTAGGTACTTTATTTTGGCTTCATCACCTGTTTAAATTTGCACTTCAGCTATTATTGGTTTATTTTATTAACATCACTCTTTCCCGTGGTAATTTCCAGCTTTATGCAGTGTGTAGGATTTTGTTAGATATGTCAAAACAGTGAGAAACTTGAAAGAGTTTGGCTGAACAGGAACCCACCTAACCCCTTAATTTTACAAGGGAAAAATTTGTAATACCTACATTTAACGTGTTAGTTTAAAAATAGTTTTATTTTATGTAATATGGCAATAAAGGTGTAAAGTTTATTTTCCCCCTTAAAATTACAAGGCCATAAAATCTCAAGTTCATGGGGAAAGGCCACAGTTAAGTTCCCAGTTAGCAACATGCTCAAGGAGTCCTGCATTTGTGTGCTAGAAGAGGTACATATGAAAACAAATGAAACAGCCCTCAGCAGAGAGCAGATACTTGACATATACTCTCTGCTCAGGAGAATGAAGCACAATTTGGGTTGAGCCTTATCCTTTCTAGTAAAGCATTAGGTTCAAAGGTGCTGTAGTTGTGTAAATCCTCTAACTTGTATTTTTCCAATATGACATTTTTATTTCCCTCAAAACAAAAGGCTTGTGTATCAGCAATGACTTATGTCCCAAAATGATATCAACAGTGTAAGTTTAAGTTCACAAAACTAATCACTCCTGTTCTCCCAGCTCAATGCAGAAGGGGATGGAACACAGAGGAGAAGGTGCCTCTCTTCCTATGGCAGGTTTATTGGCTTGATTCTTCCATGAATTATGTCTGATATTATATAAAAGGGATTTTCTGTGGACTCTTCTCCAATATTGTGGAGTCTGTCAAACAAAAGAAATCTCTAGGTTTTTGAAGCTATCTGTATTGCACCTTTAAATAGCAAGAAATCCAAATTTGAGAGGTTGTTTCTGAGGCAGAGACATTGACTGACTAGAAGATTTTAAAAATTCGGTTAAGAAAACATTAGCAACTCTGAACAGGATTGATGAATGTATCAAGTGACAACCTGCAAACCCTTCAAAAATTAGATGGGGTGCAAACAAATGTGAAGGAATTAAGCTGCTAAACAAACAGATGCAAATGTTTCTTACTTTTAATTGTTTTTTCTTCCGTATGCACATTCTAAAACTGTCATGCTTGCAGACAGAATTTTTAAGATCTTGGTTTTTTTGTAAGGTAGCATCAAAGATGGCTCTTTTTCCTCTTTTAACAATTTGTTGTTCATAGATTAGAGCTACAGAAAAATAATAGAAGAACATTTCAAATCCCTAAAAATGTCTTTTGACATAAAACACTTTTGGAGGTGAAACCATTAAAACAGACTTTAGTTTGAATAGCAACCATCAAAAGACAATTAAACTGAAGGCCATATTTTGGTACAAAATTCAAGAGGGATTTTCCCATGTCAGTTCTCTCACCTTTATTAACAGTAAGCACCTTACCTTCATCACATAGCAGCAGCATGAAAATTGTACTTAAAAAGTTCTACAGGGTACTGCCACAGTAACTTTACTGCACAGTGAAAAACTTACTGAACCTGAAACAAGCTAAGCGGCACTCCACTGTATAAATAACCTAGTCTTGGTTTTGCTCAAGCAAAATTAGTAATAGGAATGTGACTAACTGAAGAAGTAGATCCTGTGATACTTCAAAGAAATCCCACCCAACCCATTCTGTGTTTTCTGGGATGTAAGATAATGTCACTGCCTTTGGTGTCCTGTTTAAGTCTGATTAAGGAGTAAAACTAGGCTACATTTCTGTAAAGGATTTCCTTTTGCACTGAATGAGGCTGTTTACTTGAATGAACGAATGTTCAGTGACTTCAGACAATGTAAAAGCACATTAGATTTGGTTGACTACTAAAATAAAAGCAAAACAAGGATAAAAAAATAATTCACACCCCTTCAGTGTCTCCTATTGAAGAGTAAATAATGTCTGGAATATTTACATCTTCTCTTCAGTTTCCATTTAACATGCAATGGTTGATTCAGCTTAATAGTTTTCAAAAATCACTGTACGAAGAACAAGAATCTTTTTATGTTTATAAATATGTTTTCTATTATTTTTTTCTTTTTAATTAAAAAAAAAAAAAAGAGGAATATTGTTTACCAGAATTTTCAGTTTTACAAGCTGCAGAATCATTACCTTTCAGCTTCTCAATCTATAGCCAATAAACCAACCAAATTGGTTGGCTACCATTCATACTGCAGGCTGCCATAGTCACCAAAAAAGGGCTACCTTAAACCCAATGAAAGATGATTTATCTGAACAGCTACCTTCAAGATTTTAGAAGCATAATTAGCAAAAAGGTTAAAAAGATCAATATTGTACTAGCAATAAGATGTTTAAAAGGTGTAAGAATCTTTCATGACTGGAAAATGCATTAGAACTGGTGGCTTACTGATGGTTACTCCATCCCCATGTATTTCCCAGTGTAATGGTGATACTACATGTGGAAAGATCAATGACAGATAAATGGAGTCAGCCTTGGCTTCTAGGATTTACTTGGACACTAAGAGTCAAACTCAAAGCTTAAAACTATTAAAGAAGTGATCAATTTGTTAACAAAAGATTAGATAGGATTTTGCAGTTGTGAGGACAGAATACTAGAAATACAGCTTTTTATTTTCAATAAATTAACACTCTGTAGCAGAGGAGAAAGAGAAAAGAGTCATAACATTTAATTAATTTAAATTATTTCATCAACAAGTGTGTTTTTCCTAGTGAAATTAGAGTGTGTTGGAGGAGGAAGGAAAGCCCTAGTTAGTATATTTAAAAATATTAAATATATACAAGTCACAAGATTTGCCTTTGAATCCAAGTATGTGTTTCAGCTTTTGAGACTTTGACAGTGTTAGCATCTGGGAATCAATCATAATCTGCAGATCCAATAGAAGTTGCTCTGGTTCTACAACAGAGTAAGCAAACCAATGCAGGAAAATTAACAATTTACCAAAAGTTCAATCCAGACTAAAGGCAGGTAGGAATCCTGCAGAGACATACTACATTTCACTGGTACTTTCCATCTTGATCTGGAAGACAAAGCAAATAAAGCAAGTTTGACCCCAAAAAGATTTGCAGCTAGGACTGAAAGCAGAGTTCATTTTTTTTAAACACTTGCAATCTAATGAGAAGGCTTTTATCCCAGAACAGGCAGCCCAGCTGTGTGGATCAGAAACCCTCTTTTCCTAAGTCTGTGGAAAGCAATGAGAAATTTTCCTCTGATTTCAGAGTAACCAAACTTCAGCCCAAATCTCTGGTTTGGAAAGCAAAGGCAGACACCCTGGTATCAGGTTATAGATTGTATGGCAGGACAGAATTGCCAAAGCATCAATAAAGAAAAACTTTTTTCACAAGATTTGTGAGAAATTTTTTAAATGGCAGAAAGGCTTAGCTTGCATTTCCTAGCCTTTTCCTCAAGTCAGTTTAACTCCCATGTTCCTAATTTCTGTATGGATATTTTTACCAGATTCCACAGTGTGCTAAAGCCCAAGGTATGGGATTTATTCAAGTGTTTCTCAACACACAAAACTGCATTATCTAAGACTTCTTCTGCACAAAGACCTGCTCTTGTCTACTCTAGAGATGACAAAGCCTCAAAGGGAGTGTTACAGCAAGGCTGCCTAATAACCAGACTGAGTATCACAAGCAATCTTGTTTAGAGGGGATGCATGGGGAAGAATGACGAGCAGGAAATTAAAGTAAAAGAACCACCCACCACCATTTAAAATGAAGCCAGAAAACGGGAAATTTAAAGGATTTGAAAATAAAATGGGCTTCCTGGATCAAAGCATTGCAAAAGGAATCAAGAATTTTTAACCTTTAGGTAGCCAGTTCAAAATCCAGCTGAGGTCAAGAGGGATGAAAGGTTATCATCCTCTAATGTTTTTCACAAACTTAATTAAAGACTCCATCAAACTTTTTATGTCCAAGTGCACAACCTTACCTTCCACTGGAGACAATAGCTAAACTCATATTGCCTCAGAAAGGAGCCAGCCTGTATCCATAAATAGATATCATGTCGATGACCAGAGATCAGGTTATTTAAAAAAAATAAAAGTGGAGTGAATACACTCCAGATGTAAAGACACTTGGAATCTAAACATGCATTTCATTATTTTAGTTGCAATTTAATGAACAGTCTTGCTGGGAAAAAAAAAAAAAAAAAAAAGCAATAAGCCAAAAGGAGGTAAGAAACTGAAGAAAAGCAAAGAATTGCTGTCCACAGAAGGACAAGCATCACTGAGAAGATGAGAGGGAAAAATAAAACCTTGGATTGTTGGGCATAAAGTTGTGCTGAATCTCTAGCGATGAGCAATTTTTCCCCCTTTCACAAAAAGAAATAGGTCTTGATCCATGGTATCACAGGCACAAGCAAAATAATTTGTCATACAGATGTGGTTTTCAGTTTTAAATCATATTTCAGCTTGCAAATGCAAATCTGAGAAGGAAACGCCATGACAGTATGTTGATTCAGTAAGAAATACAGAGAGAGCATTGAGCCTTGGGTGAGCCATAACTCTTTTGGAAAGAAATTTGTGTTCATTTACACGTTTTTGACACAAATACACAAAGCCTGCAATGTATAAGTCCCCATCTTGTTTGGCTGACAAAGATTTTGCAACAGAACTCATTATACTGTAAAGACTGTGTTATGTCATGAGATCCTGATAAACACATTTTTGCAGCCTCTTGGAACCCTGCTATTTACCACTCATGTTTCTCTTATTGTAAGAGGTTATTGTGAGCTTAACTTAGAACAGGCAAAAACTAGGAGGAAGAACCAAAGGACATGATGTATTCAAAAGAAAACTAAAGAAATTGGGAACCAAGACCTCTCTTGAAAAATCCTTTTTCAATGCATTGATATATTTGTACTTGCTGCTGGAACAGCTTGAGCCTCATCTAAGCAGTGCCACAGCAAAAAGGAAGGGTAAAAGAAAAATGCAGATAAAAATTGAAAATCTGGCTTTTAAAAAACATAACATAACATTGAGCTTCCCACCCAGTGCTAACGCTCCTCCTGCACTTCATGGGAAACTACACCTCTCTTCCTTTTGGGTTTCCCTGTTTTGTTAAATGACAAATGGTATACTTCAAAAGTCCTGTCACTGACTCAAATTGAAGTAAAGCTATTCTTAAAGGCTCACAAAAATAAGAGCTGCACACAGACGTGTAACATGTCCTCAATAATTTTGTGTAACACAAGTGTTTCCTTGAATACAAACTTGATTGTTCAAGATAAAACTGAGTCCTCTGCTGGTTTAGGCTCAGGATTTATCCTCCACAGGAAATCTAAACATCCTGAAATTTGTCCCAAATAGAAAGGAAAACACATTGGAAAATATTTCCCAGCAATTTAGAAGTAAAAAAAAAAAAAAATTACAGCTTTTTTTTTTTTACATTTTCATTTTGAAATCTGAGGTTATAATACCAAAATGCTGCAATTAAGAAACTGGAGTTTACATTTTAACAACCATGGTTACAGATGTGTGTGTTTGGTGCTTTTCCCCTGAAAAATTCTAAGAGTATAAGCATATATTTTTTGCTGAAAATCAACTCTTAAACACAATTGCACTGATCTACCCCAACCAGCTGTTCTTTCATAGACAGGAAAGAAATAAAACAAACCAGCTTTGTTGGTAGAAAGCTCGAAAATATGAACGTGTAAGCTAAAATATCTTTGAAATTATTTATTGATGTTAGAAACTAAAGTATGAGTTGTCATTTATATGCTGAACTGTTTACAGTACTTGTCTTTCCTGAGCATCTGAAGACCTTTTGAGAAATCAATGGGGGAAAACCAGAAAACAGGACTTCATTCCCAACATTCCTTTAAGTTTTCTACAGCAGATAACACAGACCTATTTGTGTAAAATCTCACTAAAATCACTAATTTTCAATAGTTTCCTGTGGAAACAACTGCTGAGTGACATGAGTCATCTAATGTGACATTTGCACCACACCATGTGCTTCAACCCCAAAGGGGTAGCCAAAAGACATCCCAGTTGAAAACTCTCAAGATTTATTGCATCTCCAGTACCTATCTGTAGCTTGGGATGTTGTTCATCCCATGCAGCCCAGTAACCAATAGTTCAGCAGTCAATGAATGGAAGAACCACCACAAATTCCTCAAATAAGACCCCACAACTTCTCTATCTGGAGAGCCCCTGAAGCTTCCTGCCTTCATCTCCCCTAGCCTTAAATGCAGAGAATAACAGCAACAACTCCAAAGGCTTCAAATGTGTAGATTAGTACCAGAAAAAATAAAGCACTGTAGAGACAAAAAGCTTTACAGCTTTTCCAGTGCAGAGGAGTCCTGAATAGTCACTGTGATTTGGTACCTCTTCATAGATAATTCTCTCTTCTGTTGTCTTTCTGACCAGTCTCAGTCAGATCATTTATCAAACTAATTGCTTTAAAGACAGACATTCTTAGGCAATCTGTTCCCTCTCCGTATTTCCCATTACAGTCATTGAAAGTTATGTATGCAGATGAAAATAACAGACCTCTTGCTCTCTCAGAATATTCCTTTTTTAAACAAACAATGGGAACTTCAACAGCAAACATGTCTGAATCCAGTCTAATCTGACAATACTCTGAATAAGAAAACAGAGTAACAGTACTGGTATCAAGCAAGTGATTCCAGTCCCTTGCTTATCCAAAAAGAGATAGCTGATTAAACAGTCAGCTTAAGGTCTGGAAACATGTTCAGCAATGGCACCTGTGGTGCCAACTGAATACAAACTCTGCCACCATCACCAGATTCTGCAAACAGTCCTCACCTTCTCTCTGTTATTGAGATAAAAATTAATGTGACATGGACAAGTGTGAAGAAATGCTGAACTTACACAACATGCAATTCACACCAAATTACCTGAAAAAAGTTAGGTAGAAATTTTCTAATGCAAAACTGCAACTGGTGTATATAATGTATTCAAGTGAAATATAGCCAGTGTTTGGGCCTCTGAGAAGTACTCTCTGTCCTAGCCCTCAGCCTACAAGCGTCATTGTGAAAGGAAGTGGACATGATGATTGCCACCAGGTCTGGCACCCATCTGGTTTGTCCTCAGGTGTTGCAAACCACCACTTCGTCATTCTACTCCTTGACAGGACACTTGCAGCCACCTGTCTCCTTGGGTCTCATGTCTACCCTCCCTTACCCAGGGACCGCATCTCCATTCACAGCAGACAGAGCAGCCTCTTGTAGTTCCATTGCTCCCTTGGCACAGGATGGAGCAATCAGGGCTTGTAGCTTTCAAGAGGATTACAAAAGCTCTGAGTAAAGGAAGTCATAAAACAAGATTTTCCTTCTGCTTTCTCTGCTTTTTATGGTTTGTTATTCCTTACAAACAAGGAAACAAACAGGTGTTGAAGTCTTTGAAACGGGTAATTGCCATGCATGTTGGATGACCATCTCTGCTGTAGGGCTCATTTATGGATATGACTAAAACAAGACAGATTTAAAATTGCCTAAACATGTAAGATTACAACACTGCCTTGCTCACAATACAAAAACACAAAATACAAAGCACAAAATACAAAAGGGGACACCAGGCATCATGATATTACGACTAAAATATGCAAGTGTTATATTACTAAATACCAGTACATGAAAGAGTGCATTCCCCCAGAAGCTAAACCATTTGTCAAGACGTATAAATCTAAACAAAAGATTCATCTGAAGGGATAAAAGAACACACGCTTTTTCAATTCATTCCAAAAGATTCAAGTGTTTTCCCAGCTACATGAAACTTAAAGTATGTGCTATATTTAAAAAAAAAAAAAAGACCAAACAAACAAAGGAGAAAATAAAAATCTAATTATTCCAGTCACAAATTTTGGAAATTGGTACCACTCAAGACAATTCCACACTTTGCCTATATTTTATTACAGTCCTGTATAATTTGTAGACACTACAATGAGAAGATCTGGTTCCCTTTAATATTCTAAGCTTTTAGTTGATATCCAGTGATACCAATAAAAGGAATTCAGCTGATTTCTGCAACACTTGAGATAGTAGGAAGATATCCATATTTATGAATATATTGGTAAAGTAAACCCTTAAGGACTTGCATAATGTTAGAAAGCTTTACTTGGGATTCAGGGGATGCTATGAAGTGGTATAATCAGTGCTATTCTATAACTATTGTAAGTAAATAGCTGGAAATAAAGGTCAACTGGTGAAAAAAATTATCATTTTTCAAGGAGAAGTTCTAGAGGTTCTCTAGAATTTCATAATTAAGGTAAAAAGTCAGCTGATTAAAAAACAAAATCAATTTCATGCATTCATAGTGTTTTTCCCTATGCTGCATGCAATTGAATTCACTCCAGTTCATGTGTGAACACCATTTTTTTATTGGCACATCCCCTTTCCAATAACCAAAATTATACCACCATTAAGCAGAACATCAAACAATCAGATCACTGTGGGCTCACTCCTATCTCCTGGTAGTGACTGATAAATCCACTTCTGTGATACTTTTCAGACACTGAACAACTCAGTCATTTTGGTGTATTTACATGAGCTTTGATGATGTGACCAAGCTGCTGACAGCTTGCTTGTGTTAAACTGCAGCTCAGCTTTGAGTCTGCCAGTGTAGGCTCTGTTCTGCCTACCAAACCTTCTAGAAAACTGCAGGAGCCATTTAAACACTAACATACCTTCAGTGAGAAGTGTCAATGTCACCTCATTTATATTTACTTTGTTCATCACACGTGTGTCAGCGTTTTTTTCCTGCTGTGCCACTTAGTTCTGCACCAAAACTTCAATCTGTCCTGCAAGGCAGCTCCCATTGTTTTATATTACTGTGGCTATTGCCATAAAAGAAAATAAAAATTGTTTCTACAGATACACCAGCAACATCGAGAGAGCTAAGAATCTCCATCCTTTACTGGATAAGGAGGGTAGCAGTGACAAAGCCTGAGAAAAAGACAGGTACGTCATGCTTTTTTTGCCTCAGTATTTAACAGTAATTAGCACTTATTCTGTGGGTACCCAGTCCCCTGAGCTTGAAGACAGGGATGAGGAACAGAATGAGACCCTCATAATTCAAAGAGGAAAGATCAACAACCTGATGCACATCTTAGACGCACTCAAGCCTATGGATAGGATCAACACAAGGGTGCTGAGGGAGCTGGTGGAAGCTCTCACTAAATCACTTCCTATCTTTATCAGCAGTCATGTTCAATAAGGGAAAGGCTGCAGATGTTGTTTACCTGATCTTTAGTAAAACCTTTATCACAGTTTTCCACACCATTCTCCTGGAGAAACTGAATGCTCATGGCTTGAACATGTGCACTGTTCACTGGGTGGAAAGACTGGCTGGGAGGCTAGGACCAGAGAGTGTTGGTGAATGCAGTTACATCCAGTTGGGAGATAATCACTAGAGGGGTTCCCAATGGCTCAATATTGGTGCCAACCCTGTTTAAAATCTTTAACGATAATCTGGACAAGGGGATCAAGTGCACCCTCATTCAGTTTACAGACAACACTAATTGGGATGGGCATGTTGATCTGCTGGAGGGTAGCAAGTCTCTGAAGAGGGACACGAACAGGCTGTATCCATGGTTAGAGACCAATTGGGTGAGGTTCAACAAGGTACAGGGTTTAACAAGGATCCTGCCCTTGGTTACAACAGCCCCATACAACAAACACTACAGGCTTGAGGCAGAGTGGCTGGAAAACTGCGCTATGAAAAAGGATCTGGGAGTGCTGGTTGACAGCAGCTGAACATAAGCGTGTGCCCAGATGGCCAAAACCACCAATGGCATCCTGACTTGTATCAGAAATAGTGTGGCCAGCAGGACCAGGGCAGTGATTGTCCCCCTGTATGTCAAACTGCTCAGGTCGCACCTAGAGTGTTGTGTGCATTTTTGGGCCCCTCATTGCAAGGACACTGAGGTGCTGGAGCATGTCCAGACAAGGGCAACAGAGCTGGAAAAGGGTCTGGAGCACAAATCTTATGAGGAGAATCTGAGGAAGCTGGGTTATTTAGCCTCCACAAAACGAGACTCAGGGGAGAACTTATCACTCTCCACAACTACCTGCAAGGAGTTTTTAGCAAGGTGGAGGTTGGTTTCTCTTCAACAAGCAGTAGGACAAGGGAAAACAGCCTCAAGTTGCACTAGGGCAGGTTTAGATTGAATATTACGAAAAGTTTATTCACAGAAAGAGTCATTAGGCATTGGAACATGCTGCACAAGCAAGTGGTGGAGTCACCATCCCTGGTGGTGTTTAAAAGATGCATAGAGGAGGCACTCAGGGACATGATTTAGTGGTGGACTTGGCAGTGCTGCATTAAGTGTTGGACTCAACAATCTTAAAGGTCTTTTCCTACTTAAACAATTCTGTGATTCTTTAGGTCATTTTAGTCCACCTATTTCATCCTCTGAGACATGCAGATTAGTTATACCTGTAAAGAAGGATTTTCCTTGTTAGTTGCATATAAGAATTCTAGCACAGTTATAGATTAATGCTTTGGGGGGAATTTCTAACCTTACAAAGGTCCTTATAAACAGTTGGAATGTAATTCTAAAATATATTTCCTGAAGTTTTTTCACACAGGACCAGACATGTCACAGAGGCTTCTTAAATATTTATAAGTTATTCCAAATAGATTAAAAAGGGGAAAAAAAGCTGAAGCCATCCCAAATGTTCCCATGCATGTTTGAGTCTACTAAAAATTCTTAAGATTCTCCCAGAAAACAGTGTTCTACCAATGCAGGGTCACGGTCTTTGGCCTCTGCATTGCCCGAAGCATATTTACCATTATTATAAGACCTGTCATTCATCTCTTTAGATCTCTGACAGAAAAAAATATTTAGCTGTTTTATCTAGTTAGACAATATCTTGATGCAGAAACAAGCACTCCCAAGCCTGTGTGCCAGCCACAGAACATCTGTGCTTTTGTGCTGGTGATTGTGTGACAATTTTAATACACAAAGAAAAACTTCTTCCAACTATTTCAGCAAAGACGCTTTAAATGCATCATAAAAATATGGTGAATGTGACATCCTTAATGCCCCTGGTGCTAAAGGAAATCTGTGCACAGCGTGTGATGAGACAATATATTCATTGTACAAACAAGTTTTCAGTATTCCAAATTTATCAGAGAATCAGAAGTTGTACAAATTTATTTTTTTCTTGAGGCAATAACGCTTTCAGTTTTGTGTGCTTTAAGACAATAATTTTTTTGGTGGGCCTTCTAAACACTGCTGCAATATAAATAACCAATACATTGACACAGTACATGTAAAATACCAATCGTGTCCAAGGCCAGACTTTCCATCTCCAGACATACATCAATTAGTTTGGTTACTTGGCTGGATGCTCAGTTTCTCTAGTGAAACATACAGGAACCCTAGCTATGTTTTTCAAAGTAAGTTGAATTACTTTAGTCTCAAAATCCACGCATAATTCTTACAATTTGCATATATTCTTACAAGTATAAAGAAAGCATTCAAGTCTGTAAGTGAGCCTCTCAATTCAAAGCCACTGGTGTTTTATTTCTCTTGGGCTTTTAGTCCTGAGGCCATAAGCCTGCCATGAGCTCTGACAACATAAAGCTGACTTGTGATACTGTAGGTGGTTAGCTTGCTAAATCAAAGCCAAAAGCCTTTTTCTGAAGGCTGGAATGAAGGAGACAAAACATGGAGACATCATTTTTGTCCCCCACTTTAACATTACCAAGACAGTTCTGTCCATATTTCAAGACCACAAGACAGGAAAATTACCAACACGTTCAACTTTCCTAACCATCCACTGGATCTTAGAACCAATCTAATCAGAGCAGCAAAATATAAGGAGGTTAATCCAGGGATGGAAGAGAAATTATATGTATTTACTCTTTTACCTGGAAGTAACCTTATGACCACTACGACAAGCTGAACCAGTCTCTGGGATTTAGTCACAAACATTAATGGGAGATTGAATGTGGCAACTTCTTACCCCAAATTCAGCTGCAGAACTATCATCAGCTTCTTCCATAACCACCTTTAAGTGCTGCAAACCCACCCTCAGAGCAGTAGAGAAGACACTTGGTAATCCTGCAGCCTGTTGGCCAAAAACCCCGTGTCTGCCATGCGACTCCACACACTCACATGCCTTTGCTTAGCATTCGAGTATTTCTACAGCAGAAAGATAAATAAGGAGAGGAGGTCTATAGTTTTGTTTTGTTCTTGTTTGAAGGTTTGAGAGGCTAAGGAGACATCAACTCTGGGATTATGGGATCCATGGTGGGAAAGAGAAGGGTGTTGTTTTAGTTCTAGGAGGAAAAGAGGTATCAGATACAATTTAAAAACATAGAAGCAAAATCATCACAAAGAAAACTTTCAAGTGTTAAAGGTCTAAAATAGATCATGCAATCACCAGAAGTCAAAACGTAAGGTGAAAACTGGGCAAAGCTAGGGAACAGCAACAAGACTGCAACAGAAAATTTACACATCACAGATTCAGTGAAAAAATGAGAAATATAGACAAGAAAAACATGAAATTTGAAAGCAAAGAAGACACAAGCAAAATGGTCTTCAGAACTAATCCTCTGCCATATTCTCAATATTTGTAAACTGATTTAATCTGTGACACTACAAGGCATACACAAGGCAAACTTTTACCCATACAGTCTTCTTAAAAAATTACCCCTTTCTCCTCACAATATTTTAAAAAAGCATAATTTTTGCTGATCTGATGGATCTATCACAATAATTCTTAAAAGACACATGCAAACCACTCTATGCTTACTGATCCATAAATAAGGGGAAAGAGGGATCCTCTCACCTCCTGTGAGCAAGCAGAGCCATGCTAGTGGGACAGAGAGGAGAGGACATGCCATTGCATCTCAGCTAAATTGTTATGCAATAGCTGGAATGATGCAAGAGCAGGCTTGAAAGTGGGAGCCAGGCTTCCTATTCCCTGTCCTGAGAGATGCAGAGCATTGCAGAGGTATCTGGTGAATCTCCAGGGATAAGGTTCAAGTCTTGTCACTACAAATCACCCTCTGCCAAGCAATTTGTGCAGCAGCTTATAACAGCAGTTAAACAAAGGAGTCGTGGGGCCATCCTCTGGACTGAGGGCAAGGCAGTTGCTACTGGGGAGAGGAGACTGGGAGATAAAAGCAAAACAAACATACCAAAGTTAATAGGGCAGAAAAGGCTCAACCTCCCTCCAATCCTGGCTGCATGGCAGGAAAAGACAGAGCATAGGCTATGAACGGATAAATACGTGGGGGCATCTGCACAAAGCAGTCACACTGAAATCTGTCATCTTCCTTCAGTGTTTGCCTGAACAGGTGGGGCTCTCAGCTGCTCTCTGGAGGCAGGATGCTTGCATTCATGCCCTCAGACTGTGCAGGAGCAACTTCTTACAAACTTAATAAAGCAAATGCAAATTGATTTACACAGGGAGAGCTGTATTTATAGCAGAAATGGAAACTATCTCAGGTCAGATTGCTTTCTACTTTCATGATGTCATTACGATTAGTATTATGCAAGAAGAGACTTTTTCTTAAGGTCTTTAAAATACATCTTAGAGGCTGCTAAAAATCATGGAAAAATTTAAAATGTGGTGTTTTCGAGAATGTTAGCCTGTTGTTACTGGGATATTCCCTAATCATTCTAGGTATTTTCCAATGTGCAGAATACAGTTTCAGAGTACTTGGGAGAGGTTTTCCAAAGTCTGGTAACCGAGAATCAAGCTGTGATTCCAAAAAATAAAGGATGTGCCTAGGGCATTTATACTTCAATTAAAAAAATACTCAGACTTTATGTGTCATTCCAGATGCATTGCCTGTGTTCTTGCTCCTTTCCTTTCCTAAAGGACTAGGGACAGAGAAGTGTCTCTTTCCTGGCAAGCAGACTATTCTTCCAAAAAAATTTCATAGTACAGTTTATGATTCACCAGGCATATTTGGATGAAGCCAAGCATCCACATACTTAGAATGGCATTTTGCAAAGTATGTGAAGATTAATACAACTTTACTAATGTGGCTAGGGGATCCGTTTAAGACTATAACCTACAGACTTAACAGACCAAGTCAAATGAATTCTTGAAAGAAAGGCCCAGCATGCTGAGTGGCCTGGTGTACCATTCCCAATTGCTGTGCTGTCAGGTACCCAACCAGATTTAAAATGCTCTCAGTGCCACCTCTGATTGCAGCTCAAACATAGCTGATATCAATATAGGAAATAAAAAACCACAACACTCCCCATATCATGTACAGAGAGACACAGGAGAATTCAGCAGGCACTGGATGGACCTCTAGCAACTGCAGAGCTCTAGGCTTCCACCAATCCCACAACAGGAGTTCTGCAGGCAGCACAGCAGAGACCAAGTGAAGGAGAGACTCATCAGGGAGGTGGGGCTGAGTGGTATTAATTCCTATAGATACTCCATAAAACTGCAGTTTCTGCAGGGAGGGAGCATTGGGAACAGCTCCATGCTTCCTCCCAAAGCAAGGCTACTTGCACAGGTGTAGGTGAGAGGTTTTCTGTGATCACCAAGTATCAGGTAGGAGGAAGAGGAGCTCAGGAGCCTTAGAGTAAGAAGGTGTCTGTTTTACCACTTGAGCTTTCAGGATTTACTTGTTTGTGAAAAGCAGAGATCACTCTAAGACTGATGGAGTGAAATAAGCTTGGGGTTTAAAGAAGTGGTTTCACATTATGGAGAGGTTATGAATGAAATGTGAGGATTTGTGGCCTAAGCAACAGGTATACATTTTTCACTAAATAGTGGACCAGGATGGAAAGAGGTTGGAGGTTGGTAACAAAGGACTTGCAAAGTATTCCACAACTCTTCATCTGAATATAAATAGCTGAAACTAGGGGGTTTGGAGTCTGGGGGTTTTACCCTCTGAAAAGGGGAGGCAATGGGAAAGGTAGCTTTCCTTTTTTGCCAGGGGGGCCTTAGCAAGTTCAATTGCTACAGACTTTACTAGTGTGGTGCAGTTAAAATTGCTAATTTCCTTCAGGAAAAAGGAAATTTCTAGGTAAATTTTCTCAAGCTTTTAAGAACTGAGTCAGGGATACAATTTCAAAGTCATTAATAAGAAATGTCAAGAATTTTAGCAGTCATGTAGACCTTGTTCCAATAAATTAGACAACTACAGTGAACATTCCTCTTTTTCCATTGTTTTTTAAAAACCTTTTAAAATAAGGATGAAAATTGTAAAAACCAGAACAAAAATTCTAACCTTGTTCCAAGACTTTACACAAAATCTTTCATTTTTTATGTTAATTTTGAACTGTTTGTAGTTTATCAATCTTGATAGAACCATTTCATTTCTACTTATGTGAAAATTTGCAATGCTTATAAATATTACATACTCAAATGGCTAAATGGTGATGGATGTGAGATGGTGAAACAGGAGATAAAATATTTCAAAGATCTCAAAAAGAAACATTTTCCATCAAATTTTTGTCAAAAAGGACAGGTTCTGATATATAAACACATTTTGGTTTTGCTGGTACACATCATGCCATGAACCTGGCATGTTCTGTTAAATATAAACAACAAAATAGTACTCACTTATTTAAATTATCCATTGAAATATAATAGTTATTTAAAAGCAGAAAAAAATGAAAGTATTATGTGAACTTTTAGCCAAAATAATCCTTTTCCTTAAGGACCAGTGGTCCACAAATGGATAAACTTTTTTTGAGTCTCAAAATATTTTTGAGTCTCATTTTAGTTATAAACTGTTCAAAACTTTCTCTGTGGGTCCAGCAATCCATTTTATCAATATTATTATTACTTTAATTTGCTCCAAATTCCTGTCTAAATTGCTTAATACTAAATCAGAAGCACTATCCAAAAACCACTAATGCACTATATCGTTCCAGGGATGGATTTGGTATCAGTTGAGGAAACCCAGGGAACCTCTAAGGCTAGGACAACACCCTTCTCAACAAGCAGCATTATTTTCAGTTATTGACCTTAGTTACACTGTGATCAGAGGCACATCCTATAATATTTGTCATTGGGATTCCACATATAATATACATCATTTGGAAAATTTTACACTGCTCTTGAAAGCAGTCACATATGAGTATGTTATTTTCTAAGGCTGATCACCCCCATCTTTGATTTCTTGTCTACAAGGCATGGGCATAGCCATTTTTTGTAGCAAGAGGCCATTATATAACATGAAAATAAGATTCAGAAACTGAAAATATTATTTGAGTGTATGTCTAAAATTCTAAAGGCCAATCTCTGAGAATACGAGAGTGTAATTAACGTTGACTTCAGCTGATGCTGTAAGACAGTACCAGGACTTCTCTGCAGGTAAAGTGCTGTAAGAGACTTTCAAAGTCTGCATCTCATCCTTTAAAACTGAAGCTATTGATTTTAATCGAACTAAAAGTTCAGGCTCCAGCATGTAAAGTTGCAAAGATTTACATCAGGGTTGCACTTCAGAAGAGCCTTATAGGATAAAAAGCTAAAAAGAAAAATTCCTTCATAGAACAAACAAACATGCCCAATTCTTCTCCTGCACTGAAACAGTTTTTGTCCTAATTTAATTAATGTGTTACCTTGGGGCATCACAGCAGTTCAGAAAAAGGTACAAGGAAATTAAAAGGGCAACAGAGCAATCTTACTGAATATTTCTCTAGAGCAATAACATTAAGGGACTCTGACAAAAATTTATCTTTATGGAAAGATAAAAAAATTCATTAAAGCTGGCTAAATATTTTTTCTTTCATATGATAACTAAAAATGAGACAAAATCTGAGGAAAATCATCATTTTAGCACATGAAGAATGGTTTACTAACAAAGTCAAAAATATAAATATGTACAGATGCTTTTATTTTTGCTATGTAGAGACTATTTCTAGGAGAGAGGGGAAGATTATTTTCATTGGGATGCATGAGCTGCACTTTCCTTTGTAGTCTGATTTGAGCATTTTGGTTTGTATCTCATGACACAGCACTGCCGAGCTGCATTGCTCATTTCCTGCAGTGCCGACATTTCCCAGCACCCTTGTTTCTGGCCAGTCTCACACTCAGACCAGGACTTTGAATCCCCAGACATAGAAGTTTCCTGACCCAGGGAATTAGCTTGAGGCCACCATGAAGAGATGAAATATAGATGCAGATGACTTTTAAGAGCCCATCCATAGCATTAATCCATTTGTCTGCCTATTTATGCTCACTTGGGTTGGCCAACAAAACATCAAGACTAAGCAAACATGGAACTGCCGTTGTTACTCATTCAGCACCAATTGCTACTGCCAAATTCTCACTGCACCAAAATCTAAGATATTTGGCTTAACTAGCAGCTTGGGCTGTAATGAAAAGCAGATGTAGACGCTGCCATCTTTTGGTGATAGCAAACTGGGTTATTATACAGTTCCCAAACTAACTGATATTGCACCTGTATCTATCCCAAAATAGTTCTGGCACTCAGAGAGAACCTTCAGCTCCTGACCAGCCTGAAAGGCAGAGAGAGCTTGTCTTCTAGGAACCACTTTAAAAATAGAGGTATTTTAAAACTACAGTTTTTCTAAAATAATTTTTTTGTGTCAAGGTACTATGCAGTGCTTTAGACTTCTTTATGACAAGCAAAGAGAATAGCTACAGCACAAACCCACTCCAACAGCTTGTGACAAGGCTTTGGCATGAAAGAAAATTAAATTCTTTACTCCTTAGACCTCTGAACATTAGTGGCAACCTCTAAGATCAACCTTGGTGTATTTTTTTCCTAGAAGTTAGCCCACTGCATCACAAGAGGAAAGGACAGAAATACCTAGGTAGCAGAAAGGTGATGGGGAGGAACCTTTCCACCTTAGTGAATGGGAAGGACCTCCACCATCCACACCCATCCCAGGGATGAGGGCTAGGCAGGGCAGCAGAGGTCACAGGAGGCAACTTTCAACATGCACAACCTGGCCAGGGGAAGGTTCACATAAACCCCTGCTAGGCTGCCAGCATTCTCACTCAGGACTCCCCAGTAATACAGCATTCCAGAAGCTAGTGCTCCACCAGGCACCATGCTCCTTCCTGTTGCATCTAGGACCTGGACTGGAGGAACATCAATGTCTGAGCCACCATGGGACCTCATGCAGCACCTCCTGAATACCACTGGAGCTCAACGCTCAGAAGGCTGACAGAGAAAAGGAGGAGGGAGGGAAAAGGGGAAGGGTGTCATGACAGCACTTGGAGTGGCACCACACTATATAAAAGGCTATCCATTTTCCTGAGGGATATCAGTGTCCTGCTGTCAACAGCATGAAACAAAAAGGCACGTGGTGCTCCATTCCAGGGCACCAGCAAAAGTGTCCTTTACAACACATGCCCTCAAGGCCCCGACAGGTAATTCAACCTTTGCTGAGCATGTCTCTAGAGCACCCTGTGCTTCTCACTGCCTGGACTGTGCTGGTTAGGGCACAACACTCCTGCTTCCATGGGATTTCTCTGCCTGAACATCAGCGAATGCAGTGCTGGGTGGGTCCCAGAGGAGTTGTTGCTCAACAACCACAGCCAGATCAAAAACAACGACAATAAAATCAAACTCCCCAAAATTTAAAGCTAAGATTGACCTAAAAATTTAAATCAATCAGGTCATTCTCTCCAGGCAAAAAGAAATCTAGGCAGCTTTCTGAAAGCATCTTGCTTGTACACAGCATTTATTAATTTATTTACCTTTTGGTTTATATAGGCACAACAGGAAGAACCCAAAGTAAGCCCTCATTTACCAAAGGAGGAAATAATCTGAATAACAGAGAACTGTACAAATAGCATGTCTCCCAGCTGAGTTACCGGGTTATTAGCACAATACCTCTAGCTGTCACAACACATCACCCTTTGCTCCCTGATTGTTAATACTTTGTCTCAGTTTCCAAGCTCTCTTTGCTAACAAACAACCCTGTCCCAAGTCTTTGAACTTAATTGTTACATTTGTAAGTGGTGATAGACTTTGTCACCACTACCCTGACTATCCAGCAGCAACCTTGCTGAACATTAAAATGTATTACAGCAAGCACTCAAAAGTTCAAAAATAGAGGAACAGTTAAGGTTTTTCATGTTTTGATCCTTGCACACCATAAGAATGATGACTGATTAGTACTACAAGATGTAACCTTACGGAAGACTGAGGTCCAGTTTTCTTTTGAAGACACACAGTCATTTTTTGTGTGATGGGGTGATAAGAAACACCAAAGTTCCCACATATCAATCTAAATGTGGCCCATGGGCAAATAAAGAAAAGTGATATCATTTGGTGAGGTTTTACATTTATTAAAGTCCATTCTCACACAATCTAACTTCTCTCTCAAGAGTTTTACATTTGGGTTATAGCTAAAGGCTTTCATTGCCTTTAAGTGAAAAACTGATTTATTTGGACCCCTGAGTTTAAATTCCATTTTGAAAAATAGTTTTTTGAGGCTTTAACTACAGTTACTCAACTATATATGGTTGTACTTTTTTTTAATACTTCATATTTCTTTATAATGCTGGTGAATTAATTATACTGAAAGGACATCTAGTGCTATTGCTAAATTTAAAATAAAGTCAAGGCTGCCATTTGTAAACAGCACAGTTAAGAGCTAATATTTCTAGGTATAATAGGTAAGTTGTGTTGCTCTTAAACAATGAAATACATTTAGATGTGTGTTACGTTAAAATATCAGAGGTGTGTCTTGACTCTGTGAGTCTAACATCCCACGCACCATGTGCAAATTATGTTTTTAATCTTTTATAGGTTTTTATGCATGAGCATCTGTGATGTTATTACACAGGGATGCATACACCTTCCCAATCCGTGCTTCTCTGAACAGTACTTATTTGCTACCTATTAAAGAAAATCAGGCATTGGAGGGATTTAAGCAGTAAAAGCATTTATCTTTCTTCAGTCTCTGCCCATCTTTTTTTCCACCTGTCACACTTTTAGATCCAGACAGGACAGTCTAAAATTACCCAAGAATGAGTGCCAGCATAACAAAGAATTGGGATTCTGTGTAGCATCCAGAAACACGGTTGTGGCAAAACTGAGCAACAGCAACTCCCTGCAAACCATCTTAGCAAGGGGATTACAATTATTACTTAATAGGTACAAAAAGGTGTTTTAAGTGCTTTCTGATAAACAAAAAACCCAATACAAACAAACAAAACAAAACCCCAAAAAAAAAAATCAAACTAAAGGAATCCCATACCTCCTATTTTTCTAACCATAAATAGCTGGAACATAAACCATACATGCGGCTCCTCTACAGCATGCTGCCATCACATGGAAAGACACAAGAGGATGGAGAACTGAGTGAAACAGACAACACACCTACCAGGTTGGGAACAGCACAGAGCTCCTCTTTGTCAGCAGCAGGTGCCAATCTAACCTGCTAACACCAACACAGTTATACTCAGATATCGGTTTGTGTCATTCGTCTGGTACAAGTAGAGCTGAACTTTTCTTCTAACTCTGGTCTCTTTTTCCCCATTTACCATAACTTACCTGCCCATTTATATTAGCATACTAGATCCTGCAGGCAGCTTAGCCACCTCTTGCACTGCATCCCTTTTGCCAAAATAGTCTGAATCTCATCAGTTATAAAGATTTACACATAAGGCTGATGAACTGGCTTGAAGCTGCAGCAATCCAGACCCAGTGAGCAAGCTGGTCAGCTCCATCCTTTGCTGCTATAACTTGTCCCACCAGTGCTTTGGTTTCTGTTAGCAAACTTGGTGCTGGAAACTCAAAGCTGGCAAAGATTCACTGCTAGTAGCAGTGGGATTGATTTTATGGTATGAACTGATATTAAGTTTAATTACATTGTGTACACATAGCATTCAGTCACTCGCATCACCACCACATTGACTTCTACTCCTGAAAATCTAACTGTATAAGTAAATGTCCTCAAGAAGCTGAAGAAGTCCAGGTTTTCAGTTTTGGTGTTTATCTTCATTCCAACAGGAAAGACACCTTTCTGCTCCTGTAGGCAGGCAAGAAGACTCTGTGAAGTTCACAACCTGGGTTCTTCCAGGACCGACCTCTCTCATGGGGGAAAGACTACTGGAAATTGTTTTTTAAAGCTTTTGCTGTATTCCAGCTACATCAAATCCTCTGATGATGGGAAGCAGCATAAGGCTACTGACATTGAAAGTTTACCCCTGCCAGGCTTATTGCTTTTGTAAGAAGGTTTTTTCCAGCTTCCAGGTTCCAACTGCAATAAGATGATTCACAGCCATTGGCCAATATCCTCTCAAAAACAGAGTGGCTACTGTAACATCACATTAACTCAGCCTTTTTTGTAATTTGTTCCCTTAGAAAATACTGACCTGAATTTAAACACACTGTGTTTTAGCATAAAAAAGTTACAACTCATAAAAGAATATCTGACTTTATAAACCTACTCAAAGCCTTTTACTGAAGAGGGAATACTTGGTTTCTGTGAAATTGATAGATTTAATGAATATATTCCTGTTATAATATGACATCTCATTTTTCTCTCTCATAAATACTTGTCAGGTTTATGATTTTTCACTCATTGGCCAGGAATTGTGTTGCACAAGCTCAGATTGTGGGTACTCATACCAAGTTTAATTTCACTCACAAGTAGAGTTGACAAAAGATCACAGTCACTAAGCCCTGGAATTACCCTAGATATTGCCCTCTGTGCTCTGCAAATGAAATCCTACAGAAGACCCTTTGGAAAAGAAGAACACGATGGTTAACTCCCAGAAATCCATTTTGCACAGGGCAGTGTCAGTACACAAAGAAGCACTGAATGACAGGCAGATCTGCCATTTCTTGGATGAGGAAAGTCAGATGCTCAGCATTACACTCTCGCTGTCTGTCTGTCTCAGGCCGTTCCTTTCCCACTTTCCCTTGTCCCTCTCTCATGCCCTTGATTAACTACCAGGTCAGATAAGAAACTAAGAACAGTGAAATCAGAACCAGACCGCACCTGTCCCCGGCACAGCCAGAACAGAACTGAAATAAAGCACTTACGAAACTGCTGTGATCATAACCTTCAAAACACCAAACTCCCCCAGCTGCCTGCTCTCAAGGACCAGGCACTACAGTGGAGAGTCAGGCAAGAGGGCCCAGCAAGCTATTTCTAATGAAATGCTGTCACTTTGGGAAAGGCTAAAGCAGTCCACAGAGTAAAGATCTGTTTTTAGCAACAAAGCTTCTGAAAATAGACATGACACTACTATTTAGTTCATCAGGTTACGACTCAGTAATAGAGGGATCACTTTACTGCTATTTAATTTGATGCTGTATGGGGAAAAGATTACTGCTGTTATAAACGAAGGTCTGCTTATCTACTATTTATCTAATACAGCAGCAATTGTCGTGGCAAGTGTTTATTGTAGTGGAACATGTTATTCTTGTAACGTAACTTACGGAGAATATTTCAGTCTAAGGATTCAGCTACACATGTGGCATTGCAGCTCCTGGTCTGAAATGCATACAGAGGCATATATACGTATAAGACCACAGTTCTATACAGTCAACACTAGAGACATCTTTTTGCTTGCAGTACATTTCAGTGACAGCCTAGTTTATCTGATGAGTGCGAGTAACTCTAACCATACCAGATTATCAGCCAAAGAGATCCTGATGTCAGAAAAGCCATCATTGCTGCTTCAGGGAAAGTGTACTCAGACAACTTAAACCCAAAAAGGTGTAGGGGAATAACAGTCTGTCTGCAACCCAAGGCAGGAAATCAAGTTTACAGCTCTTGCAGTGGGCTCAAAACTACTAAATCAGATCTCCAGCTCCACTCAGTGCAAGCAGAGAACAACATCTCAGAATGAAAATGAAAAGAAGTTAATAATTTGAGTCCCACCTGTCTAGCACCATAAATTGTGAATGGAGTAACAAACAGAGCAGAGGATATCCTGGGCTGAGGGGCCTTTTATCAAGGAAGTTCAGGATCCAAAGACCAAGATGTTTTTCTGCAGTATAACTACACTTTCTCTTGAAGAACAGGCATCAATTACAATTACTTTCTTTGAAAGACACTACACAAGACAGGGTGACAGCAGTCCCCTCTGTAAAATCCTCATGAACCACACACTAACAGAAATAAGCTCATACTACCAAAAAAAAAAAAAAAGCAGAGAAACGAGAATGTCTTCCATATAGTACTCTATTTCCCAAATTCAAATTGTTTTCATAAATCTAAATATTTGCTGCTTCATAATTAAAATAAGTTATTAAATACTCCTCCTAGTTGAAGAGAAATACTGACAGATGTGCTAATGCTACACTTCAAAGCAAGAACATAATGCAAACTTGTCTGTCCTGAAAGCAAAAAAAAAAAAAAAAGAAATAAAAGCAACATTTCATTAGGTAGCAATCTGTTTTTGGTTTGTCTGGTTTACAGCCATAACGTAACCCCTTTGCTTATTAAGTTGTCAGAGGAACACAGATTAGCACATAGATTAACAAGGAAAACATATACTACCTTTCTAAAAGAATTATCCATTTCAATTAATCACTGAAGCGTGAATGAAGTCACAGGGCATCTGCAAAGAATTTTCACATACTCTCTTTTGGCTACATGTACAGTCACATGTATTAACATAACTCATTTGAAGATCACCACTGATTTGACTCTTCTTCTAAGTAAAAAGTACTAAAACACAAAGTTCTGAGTTTGCACAAAGAACAACAAGGAAACCTCAATGGAAAAGCAAAACTACCTGTATATGTACAAAAGAATAGAAGAGAATTGCACAGTTAGATCTGGCTCGGGTATTTAGTGCTGCTACTTAAAACATTTTAGCAGAAATTAGGACATAAATGTATGTACAGGTAGATTCTCAGCAGGTAGTTTGTTCCTGTTTGTAGGCAATGTTTACAGTACTCTATTTATACAGATCCTTCATTAGTTTAGACTGCATATTATATCACTGCATCCATATACATTAGACCATTAAACAGTTCCATTCAAAAGCCACTGTTAAGAAAAAAAAATGACACTGTGATGCCTCAGCCCTGATGCAAAAACCTAGTTCAGGATTGAGTAAGTGACTGTATCTCAGAACAAAAATCAGGGTGGCATGTCACTAACCCACTGTGATTTGTTATTTTCTAGGGTTGTAAGACACTCTGCAAACATGAAGCATTTTTAACAAATTTTTGGCTACTTAGTGCTTCACAAACAGGTTCTTGAAACCTCCTATTGCAACATATGTTCCTGGCACCTAAAAATATAGACAACATCCAGCTGTTAACTGCCTAAAACTCTGCCACAAAACTGAATGTTTCATATCCCACCCAGCAGAGGACAAGGTGCATGCAAGCATTATACCTGACAAGGACACTACAGCAGACTGCTTACCACCAACCTCTGCAAAAAGACCTGAAAGAAGAACCTACAGAACAAAGGATCTTGGTTATAATTTATATTTGTTTTCAGTCCAGAGCAAAAATAAAGAGTGAGAGAGAAATATTAGCTACACTTTTCATGTTAAGGAGAGCATTCAACGTCCATGCCATATTAGATTTTTCATCCTTATCCTTATGTGAAAACACTTTGGGAAAAAACTTCTTAGCAAAAATTTTTTTTTTATTTTACACTGACATTTCAGCAAGAACAGCAGCAGAAAGGTTAATGGATGCACATAAGATTGGTTTTTAAATTTTGGCTTTGGACAATAGAATTAAAATGCACGTAACTCAAATTTTGAGAAATTGTGTACACTTGAAATTAGCCATTATGCTTATCAATGTTCATCAGTGGTGGGATGTATTGCTTAAAATGAAATAAGCTAAACATTCAGAAGCCCTAATACTCTGATACTTGTCTTCAGGTTAGGAATATTTTGCAGACTCTTTGTCATTTTAAAACAAACAATAGATTTAAAAACAGAAGGCTACCTAATTGCCTGTGGGTAATGCACAACTACATCTGGAACTGTGAATTCCGTTTTACAAAGCATAGAGCAACACCTGCAAAGGGTCTCTATTTGAATAAAGTCATTCAGAGTAATTAATGTAATCACCTGAATCAACCTGAATAAAATACAGACCAAAATTAAAATACAGACTAAAAAATTTTAACATGTGACCAGCTTTTGTCAACATGTGATTTACCTACCTATGACTACTTCTACAGGACAAGACCTAACATATGCTTAAATATTTGTAGGACTGTGGCTGAAACCAGCTCTGTAGTAGTTTCTTCTCTTGCTTCATCAGACATAAGCTATGACCATAAAATTCATATGAAATAAATGTTTCTTATTGCTCTAGTTGTGTACTGAACTACATGTTTCTCTGAATCTGTCAAGTGATTTTTTTCAAACGTCTCCATAACTTGAGTGCCAGTACTGTTAACCATGAGATCTGTTTTGAATTTGAAATGGAGGGGGAGAGAGAATAGGACACAGGAGGGAGAGATAAATCCTGTATTTTTCTTTATATTTTACAAATTTTATTACTTCAGTCAAAAAATGTGACTGAAGCAATAAAATGTTACTGTTGCTCAGTGTAATGGTATGTGTTTGAAATACAACCCATTTGCTCTTCATTTACTGCATCAGAGTTTTGGCAACTGCTAAAGGCTTCAAGTATGTGTGTAGAATATTCCTTATGCTATCATATCCATATTATTTCTCCACTTACCATTTCTTACTGAGTTATTTTTAACAGTTGCCCACTTATCAGTTTTCTATTTATGGCTATGTGCTTTCCTCTGTCTAAAAACATTTAATGAGATTTGTTTATGAAACCCGTTTGCAATGCTTTGAATGCTGGCAACAGCTACAAGAGGGAGATCAGAGACCATAGGTGCAGCTCTTCTTCCAAATCCCTATCCTGACTACAGACTGGTGGTCACTGCCAACTCACATGAAATATGGTCAACTATGCAATCCTAGCAATTATACAGACGACAGGACACAGCTTGAGTTTATATCATGACATTGCTCCATTGACCCTCTCTCTGATGCTGGGGACGCCACCTCCAGGAATCATGGAAAGCAATGGGAATGCTGGGGAAGTAATATACTCCAAGTTCACTTTGGTATTTGGGGAGGTCCAAAAGGCAATGTGGCAAGCTGATACTTAGCTACTTTGTTTATCCCTTATTCTGGCTGCCTCATATTTATCTAGATGTTTATGGACACCTAAAAGCTACAAAAGCTGTTTTCTTTGGCTCTGAACTATGGTCTATAAAATACTGCTCAGTAAGGGGATCATGTTTGTGTCCTTTAATACCTAGCCAGGTGCTCTTCAGAGTTGGCAGCAGTGCCTTTACTGATAGTTTGACTGTATTTTATGTCTTTTCCTTTACAATTACAATGCAGACTGCTGTTCAGCTATTGCTCTCTCTAAATCATGCATGAGTTTGGCTTGTGGTAAAAGTAGTTCAAAGACTATTTCCCCCAAGCAATGTGCCATATCTGCAAAAAGCAATTGAACAAAAAAGTAGGGGGTACTGAAATTCCCATGTAATTAAAATAAGTTTGGGTATTCTTTCCTAACTTAGATACCTAAAGCGCATAGATTGTGTTTTGCCAAAGTTTAAAAACCCTGCATTTCTGAAACCAGCAGAACAAAATCAGTACAGGAAACACTGCAAAGCAGTCCTATGAGAATACATTTGGGTGCAATGATCAGTATTGCATTGTAGTCTTTCTGGCACATTTCGTTTCCTAGTGCACCATTTCTGTAAAGGACCAATTGCTGATTTTCAATTTATTTTCCTTAGCAGATAAGACCAAGACATAGCAATTTCCCAAACTGAACCTTCTCAGAAAAACAGGGGGTGAATATCTGCCACAACGTTCTACAAAGGGCAGGGATTTTCATTCTGGCCAATATCAGTAATTTAGTTTTATTAAATTCCCTGCTCATTGATAAAGTTCAGTGATGACCACATCTTCCTTCCCTCCCTTCCCACCTCTATCTTATGAAACTGCACGCTTCAATTTGATTGATTTATGGTGAATGAGTTACCAAAATTTTCTTTTATGTTTCTAGTTTCCCCTTCTGCTTCATACAAAGAGCTCAGTGGATATCTGTAATATGTGACAGCTGTCAAGAAGGGCCATGTTCCTGGAATGCAGCACAGAATGCCATCCACAGCACAAGGATCATCTCTTCACATAGCCAGGAAGGGTACACAGACCTTGGCTCAGTTCAGTGAGAGCTGACACAACAGGTTATCTATTTGCCAGAGTCACCTAGGAAAACTTGTGTACTATGACAAGGTCTTTCATCCCATTTCAGAGAAACATAATAGGACATAAGCGTCTAGGAACCACTGTCAAGTTATTTTATGCAATTTCTGACAACCTTAGATGACACTGAGTTTTGGATCTTCCAAGAATTGCCTGGCTTTTCTGGAAAGTTTGGCATAAAGCTAAAGTATATCATCGGTAAGCAACCAAAATATAGACAAAAAGTGAATAAATTCACAAGGGTGGTGCCTAGGGCCAAACAGAGTAAAAACAAGCTCTGTTATTGCTTAAGAACAGCAGACAAGTAGAACTTCTTCCATTTAGTTTACAGTACATAAGTGACATGCAGTTTTTATTCCCCTGAACAACTGCACCTCATTTCACATGATTAGCAGGGCATTCAAAAGAAAACACTTGTGGTACTGAGTAAAATCTCTAATGTGGCACATTTATGTAAATGACAACCTGTATTCAAGAAACAATGACAAGTCTCACAGGAAACGTGAAAATAACTGATTTTCCAAAAATGTTCACAATATTTCTTTTCCATAAGATAATCTATTCCATAAACTGTTCCAAACTGAAAAAAAACTCCGTAATTTATAAGAATTACTAAAACTTACTGATCATCTCCTTCATGGATAAGAAATTTTCTCTAGAACAAAGCAGAACACAGATCACTAAACCCAGTATTTTGGGGAAAGAACACTTTGCGTGACAAGACCAAAATGCTATGCATGTTTGTAGCAATACTGGGGTAGATAAAAACAGCAAAATAGGCAATTTCTATGACATGTATACATGGGCACTATCCTTTGTTGACCTTGGCAATATTTCAAAGGGAAGCTTTCAAGGATTAACTGTTCAATCAATCAGATTTTATGACATGCCAACTGGCTTCACAAATGTATTTGCAATCAAATTGCAGGAATAACAACAAAAAAAGGTTTAATCTATTGTTAGCTCTTACACCAGAACACACAGAGAAAAGTTGTACACTTTGTCAGGAACAACCTGCATGGTTTAGAAACTCCTCACCTGCCTCAGCCTGTAGCAAGGCTAGACTGTGAATAGTGCGCTTGTGTGTTTGGAGGAATCTTTATACAGCAAAGTGCCTTTCTGTGCCCCACTCTCAGCACATTGAACTAATGAGAACTGACCCTTTTGCAGCCAGAGAAGAAAATCTTTCCCAAGCGCATATCTATGCCAATTGTTTCCTTTGAGACACAGTAGAAGGTTATATGCATGCAAAAATTAAAGGCAGAGAGAAGATGCAGCCTGAAAGTAACCTTGTGTGCAGAACAGGATCTATCTCATTACTAGAATAATCAAATTGCTTCAAGGAGGCCTAGTCAGGGCTGCATGATGCTGGAGATTGTTGCTGTATGCACAGTCATGCTATAAAAAGACAGTACTGCCCCCAAAGAGCTTAAAATTGCAAGACTGTAACAAACAGGTACTGATAAGCAACAAAACCCCCAAACAATGATGATTATGAGACAGATGGAAATACAAAGTGAAGGACATGATCTTCTAATTAGCTCTTCTAGCAAGTAGCAATTTTAGCAGGAGAAGGGGAAAACATCATCAATTCTGCTCTACAATATTTCCTCAATACAGACAGGGCCTGTCACGACTCAACAAGGTGTGCTCTATTTCACACGTACAGGCACTGCAATTGAATCCAGGTGATGTTCACTTACTGCAGATTAAGCAAATGTGTAAGTGCTTTGTTGAGTGAAAGCCAAACTCCACATATTTCATTGCAAAACGTTTGAGTGAGATCAGGACAAACAATGATAGTTTTCTCAAGCACAGAGAATCCCACAGAAAGTCTCACCAAACCCAGTTACCCGGTGGGAGCAGCTATGCAATACCACAGTTCAGCTACTTCTGATGCTCTTTTTTCTGTAAAAATAATAGCAGCTAACAGAGAGATTCTTTAAGGAGCAGAGGGAAGAAGTTTTGTGGGGGAAAAAAAAAAAAAGGTGACTTTGGATACTCTGGCCACAGACTGTTCTCCCCATCTTTGTCTTCTAAGTCATAGGCCAGATCAGAGTATGAGCATGGAAAAAAATATTCCTACTATTCTAATTGAGTCATAGCAGGATATGGAGCTAATCTACCATATACAAAAATACATCAAATACCCTTTTAATAAATACTATTAACATACGCAAATTAATCAATTTTATTTTTCTTTAAAATATTAATAATATTCATTCTAGCACATTGTATCAAACATCTTAATGAAAATAAATTGGCCAAACTTGATACTTATGTTTGATTTACTTTCTTTCATTATGGCTGCAATTGTAACCAGCATGGTCAAGAATCTGGGTAGAGAACTTTGACATGAGCAGCAAGTGATCATTCACAGCTCATAACTTGTCCTGAGTGACAGCTGTAAAGCTACCTTGGACTGCAAAATGACAGGTTTAGTTTAACAGCTTTGCCCAATATTCATAAAAAAATGTTGAGGACTGTCCTACAACCTCTACACCCACAGTTTTCTATGGGGTTTTCCAGAGGTCTGAGCAGAGAATGATAGGGACCTTCAAATAATGTAACACGTTCTTCTCTAGGGCATTGAGGAGGAGAATATTAGGCACAACCAAGCATTGGAAAGCAAATAAACTTTTTCACTGTATTACCTGTATATTTTTATGTCTTTGGTTAACATAGTCACTTCAATTAAAGTAATTGTAAACCCAAAAGGAAGAGATACTAAAGTTTATGTGATTATACTACACAAGAAATTCTTTAACTGAAGACTTCATTCATGAGCTTGGGTTATCTGTAGATGGAAGAAGGATAGAATAAATCTGGCTCGTAAGGGAGGCTCACTCCAGACATGGCTAGCATTACAGAATTTAAGAAAAGTAAAAAGAAATTCAAATATGCAGTGATGCTACAAACTCTTTCATACTCAGGATTAAATAAGAAATTTGCCTCTTTCTCACAGAGATAAATTAGTAAACTAACACTTCATATTTCTTCTTATTAGAGCAATTTTTTATTTATTCTTTACGGATCTTGCACAGACAAGAAACAGAAATGTAGTCTTTGCCCCAAGCATCTTGCAGTCTGGACTTAGATAAAACTTAGGTGAAGTTCTCAAAAAACTCTGAAGCAGAGTTAATGTCTTTTTAAGAAAGGGCAATTAAGAGAGGCAGAAACAAAGTTCAAATAGACATGTACACACATAATATGTACGTGAGGAATAAAACCCTTTTCCTCACCTCAGTGTATCTCCCAGTAAAAAGTGATTTACTGTTGAGTGATTTGATCAGAAGTTGCATAACTGTATTTTAAAAAGTTAATGGGATAAGTTCATTCCTTTTGTAATTCTACTTACTTTCCAGTCTCTACAGTCCAGACACTTGGAAAGAGGGAGAAGAACTAAAAAGAGGAGAAAGAAGTCAAGGCTATTTCATAAATAGTCTTTGGCAAAAACTCTAGATCAAATTCATAAAAGCCTGCAGTCTGCTGTGCATACTCCATCAGAGTCTTTAAGAAGAGAAACAACCACACTGTACTTCCAAAACTTCAAAAACATTTTCAGAAAATAAGACTCAATAACAACCCAATTTTACAAGAGTTCTGATAGTTTAGTCAAAAATGAAAACTGCTGCCTTGTCTTCTCTCTGTGCTCTTCTTGTCACCTTACCAGGTCTGAAGCCTTTGTCACCGAACAGTAAATAATTTTAAATTCCCTCTATTACTCAAGACAAAGAACAGTATCTCAGCTGTAGTTCTGGTGAGAAATTCCCTCACTAGGGTAAGTTATCTCTTTCTCTAGGACCATGCAGACACCTTCTCCTGTGGCCCTCCTTTGGTTTCCCTGATGCACCCTCTTACACATATACCCATTCTCTTTTTCACCTCCACTGCCAGAGCTCAAGAGCTGCAAAAATAATCATTTTGCTCAAACATCCTTGGGTTTTTCCTTATAGATGTGAAGAAAAGGAAGTACAAAAACATAAAGGCTAATTAACATGCTGTGAGTGAAGAAGGAATACAATTTATTTCCTGACCCCAGGCTTTCTTGAAGCCTCCTTCTATGATGGCTTTTACCCTGAAGCTATTTTGGAATGAGAATAAATTGAAGAACATTACAAGCATAGTAGTTCAGAAAAGGAAAGAAAGGAAGAAAAAGGTTTCTACCTAAGTTAACAATCCAACCAGAGCCTACATTAAAGCCTAGGATATCAGTCTCAGCAGCCCTGTAGTTTTAAGGAAGAGCTCTAATACCCACTTGCAAAGTGTACCTGATTTGGCTCTGCTGAGGTGCCCGTGCACAATGACAGCCATTGTATATTGCACCATTTGCTCCGGTAGAAGAGTAAGAGACCTGAAGATTTTGGCAGAGCACATGAAAGGCATAGGTACCAAAATTACATTCCTTGATGGAGCTTTGTTTAGCCCACTTTGATACAAAAAAAAAAAAAATTTAAAAAAATCACATTTTAAGCACATTAAAATGACATTAAGGTTGCAAAATCAGACATTCAAAGATGCAGGAAAACACCAGAGTTAAGATTTTATGTGAAAATTAAATTAGTCTCATGAGACAAAATAGAGATAAGCTTTACAATGTCTAAGGCAAAATCTTTCATTACATTATCATTTACTTCTCCTCTCCTCAAGCAAGACCAAATGCTGCCTGACAGATTTCTAGTGGAAAAGCACAGACTGTAAGGTTTCTCCCCTTTCCCCTCCCAGTGAAGCAAGATGCAGGACATCTTCCCTTTGCAATATGAAAAAAAAGTCATTTTCTGTCAGCTCATTTTGAGAAGTACACCAGTATAAGCTTGGCTGAAGTTCCTCCCCTCCCCACCTCTTCTGAATGAAGACACCCATCTGGAAAATCTCAGCCTAAATTGTTTAAGCTTTGGCAGTGCTAACACAGACAGTTAAAAACATGACCTTCTGGCTGAAAGCACTAAGCAACCTTAAGCATAGGTAGCGTTAGCAGCCCTGTCCATCATACATAAACACAAACAGAAGAATGAGATCGCAATATTCTGAAGTCTTTAGAGTGAAAAGGAGATCCACTGTTAGAGCTGTGTGAGGAATATGTTTAATGCCTGTTCTAGCCAGAGCAATGGCACTCTTCAGTAATAGGATTAACAACAGATATTTGCACAATTTCCTACAACATCTCTGCCAAAACAACTTAGCCCTGGCCTTCCAAACCTTTTGTCATACCCTCAGTCTCTCAATTACACTACCCCAGTTCCAGAAAGACACAAAATACTCCTTTTCTCAATATATACTGAAGAAAAGGTTTAGAGCAGGGTTTTTCTTCTGCCCTCATACGTCGTTTACATTCCCACTGGAAGACTGTTGTTAGCAGTATGTCCCCCGAGATCCTCTTCTCTCTTCCTTGCACCCATTTACTGTTTAGCTGATTCTTATTCCACATCAGATACTGCTTTGCACTAAAACACACAACTACAGTAGTCATTCCTCTTCTGATCAATAAAAGGAGGTTCCTTCTATGTGTTCAAAGCCCATGCTCAGCTAATTTTATCATAAGTTACTTAACCAGCTGCAAGAATCAGCAGGGAAAATCACTGCCTTATGCAGCATGTGCAATTAATGGCCCCTTCTGCCCTCCAGAACTATGAACCTCCAAATCTTTGTAATGAACATATTATCCACAAACTTGTTCAAGGTTAGTGTTGTTAAGACACATAGGATTATCAATGCTAATGTGTGGTTTGGTTTTGGTGTTGGTTTTTCGGTTGACTGTTTTTGTTTGTTTTAAGAGAGGGAAGGAACAGTCATACTCTGAAGACATTGCATCTAGGTGAATGGTAGAAACATAATGGTAATGCTCACTGGTCCTCAAAATAGGACACACAATTTATGTCAAACAACACCATGGAGTAAAGCCATGTCCTTCCTTGTTCCCACTCTCCCACTGCAGAATAGCTTCAAACCAGCTAAAATTGGCTGTCAGGATTTGCTCCCTGCAGTTGGGGCACCCCAAAAGCAGCTGTGCACTGCTACTGCATGGAGGAAAGGCCACCTGAGGCTGCTAGACTCCACATGAGTGACACCCACACACAGCTCAGCACATACAGGAACACTGTGGAGATGTCCCTCTGGCACTGCTCTTGTACTTCCTTGCGTTGGAAAGGAGCTGAGTAAATTTAGCAGTGTGCAGTGGTGAGTGATTTTAAACTTAAAGCTCACCAGTCTTCATTGCTGGTGTTTCCCAAGCTATGAAGCAGACCGTCACCATCCTTCTCTAAAATCTGCATAATTTACAATCATCCCCCACTTCAACATTATGATCAAAGTAGACAGGTTGATCTAGTCTGGGGACAGCTTTACAGCCTAAAGTTCATTTCAAAACACTTTTTGCCTCAAGGCACTCCTGCTGTTTCCATCAGGATAGTTCAAGTTCATGGCCTAGATGACCTCCTTGACTGCCTGCCTCCTGGGTCTGCAAGCCACATCACCTGACTCAGGACATCAGCAGAGGCCCATGAAATCCTGCCAGGATCAACACCTCCAAACAGCCTCGGTGCTGTTTCATGTAAGCACTTCTATGTGGCCACAAGGTCATTTGGTTGAAGAGGGAAATGTTTGGTTTGCGTTAGCTAAAATTAGTCGACGGGTGCAAAGTATTCTTTTACTTTGCTGTTAGAAGCTTGAAAGTAGCTGGATGTTCTAAGTGGAAAAATTATTAATATAACAAGGAAATATCTTCCTTGTAAGAGTGCCATGTCCTCCATGTAGCACAAACCTATCAGCTGACAGAGTGGGGTTTTAAACACAGCAGGAGGAAGGCTTCAGTTTGGGATTTTTTTTTTTACTAATTTAATGTATTTTAACAAGTTACTGCATTGGCTTTCATAACTATTGTCCAGATAAAAGTTAACTGGGCAACAGTCTCTTGGAAAGAACATATTAGTGAAAAAAAATTGATGTATTCCACACTTTTTCTATTTTTTCCCAACACTTATTTGTTCTCTTAATTTCCTTGAAGAAAGCAATTATATAATGAACTGTATGCAGAACTGAGGGAAAGAAATGTAGTTACCATGCTACAGAAATAAGCAGCAAGCATTTATTTTCTTTGTGGTATGATGATGTCACTTTGCCATCTGCAGCCATCTTAAAATCAGGGTTTCCATAAAATAACAACCCACAAGGACACCACAAAGGCTGTTGCAGCAGAGTCACTTTCTAGGCATGTGTACTCACAAGTCCTTGAGCTGGTTTAAGGCCCAGAAGCTTTTCTACCACTGGCCTCCTGATAGAAAGCCCTTTGCTTCAAAACATACCAGTGGTACTCTCAGTAGAATGGGACTAACACCCTTATACTTCTGTATATTTGATTTTCCATTGATAGAAGCATAAGTTTTCAGGTTTTCAATGCTCTGTTCCCTAAACATACAATTATTAAGGCCCCAAAACCCTCCATTGCAAGCAAATTTTGACATTTTTAACAAAAATTTTTTGTTATTTTGCCTATCACAAAACCAGAACATAGATGGGCAGCCAGGTTTCTGTTCCCAAAGCCCACCTTTTCTTTGAATTGTGCCTTCTCCCCCTTTTGTGCAGCCAGCTTTCTTCATCCTCAACAAGTCCTGATCCATTCACTCGCCTGCTTAGTCCACTGGGAACACACAGCAAGTTCTCACCTATTTCTGTGTGTTCTATCTTCAGATGCAGCTGATTTCCTCAGAGTTCAGTTCCAAGGCACTCCTATCCAAATGGGAGTACAAAAGGGTAAATGACAATTTACAAGAGAGATTTAGCCCTATTCCGTCAAATACCTAGGGATTACTCTGACAATACTGCAGCAGCATAGTTGTCATCAGGGATTGATAATAAGCATGGGGACAGATTCCCTACATTATAACAGACTCAGGACAGATTTTGCACATAGGAAACAAGGGATGTTTTTGTTTTCACCTACTAAAACATGAAGTACAACATTCAGCCCATCTGCAACATGAGTTACTTCATTTCTCTGGGAATATCATTATTCTCTTTTAGAAGTATGTTATTTCAATAATTCTGTCCAGGATAATCCAGCATTTGGGATTAAGAGTACTGAACCTTTGAGAGCTGGAAAACCACTTTATTATGAGACCAAGAGATTAAGAAGTACAAAAAAACCACAGTTTGAGAGACTGACATTCGTATTCTGATGCATTAGTGCACAATATTGGTTTTGACATAATTTGAAGTCTTGGTGCAACTATGCAACATCAGAAATTAATGACTTCCTATTTCAATTCATTCCCCTTCACTTCAGAAATGCTTTCATTAAACAGATGCCTGACTTTTCCCTAACTTGCCGAATGACACTGATTTAAACAACAAAGAAATCAAACCAAGTCAATCTATTACCTATTACTCAATCAATGTCAGGAATTTTCTTGATCTAAAGCATATAACAAATACCCCAAGCAGCAAGAACTCTGAGGGAAGAAAATTAATCCCTCGATCTTTCAGATTACAGTAAGAAGAGCAGTGTGCCTCAAAGTAAAAGTCACTGCAACACTGACATGATTGCAGCGTTGTATCAGTAGCACTACGGCATGAAAAAAATCAAGCCCTGTCCCATCAATCTACCATTATCAGCCAAGTTGCTTCCCCAGCTTTTCTCCTAGACTAAATCTCAACCCCCAAACCACAAAGGTTAAAGGTGCAGTCTTCCTTAGAGAATCAAACCAGCTATTTGGCAAGACTTGGAAGGCCTTAAATGCTTAATTCCACATCTGTTTTTGTTTGTTGGCATTTTTTAATTCTAATTGAAAAAAACGAAAAGCTATAAATGGGGTGACAACCATGGCTATTAACGTTTCTGTTCATTTGCCATGCAAAACAAGGGTTCCCATTTACTACTTTTAGTGTTGCTTGCTTATAAGCAGCTTTGTATCTTCATCTGTCCATTTTGTACATGAAACAAGTTACGCTGCAGATTACAATTACATTTTGCAACAGCTCTAGGTATAACCTTTTCATGTCACTTCAAAGGATATATTTTCTTGAATCTTTACATTCAACCAGATACACAAAAATCAGAAAAATAGTGATTTTTTTTTTTTTTTTTAGAAAGAAGAGAGGTATTAGAATTTTTTTCTGTATCAGGGTTATTCTCAGGAAAAAATAAATAAAACAAATCATAACTAGAAAAGGGGAAATGGAGAAATGATAGAGAAGTATTGAAGTGTGGCTGCTGCTCTCATCATCTTTGAGGTTGCTAGTTGGAACTATAATAGACAGGTTGACATATGTTCTTAAATGCCAGACTACAGGAAAACAAACGTGCAGGTTCTTTTGCATTTGTGGGGAGGTGAAATTGACTTCTCCAGTCTGTCAAAACTGATCTTAAAATACTGCACATACTGGGGAAGATCTCTAATAGGGCAGATTCCTCAAGAATGAACGGGGTGAGAGACCACATGATTTCTTTTTCCACTCTGGGAAGGTATTAAGAGTCCAAAATTGACCAAGTCACTGAAAATTAGAATAGAAATCTACATCTGGATGCTGAAGGCAAACAAATTGAAGTGAAAGCAAAGACACTTTTTTTTCCAAGAGAACTGGTAGTCAACCAAGGGCACAGTTATCTCTTGGCATCTTCCCACACAGATTAGATAATTTTTTTACACTAAACTAGGCAACGTGGAAAGGTATGGAGCTCAGTATTCATTCAGGGTGAAAACGTGATGATCTATAACATCTAGAAGTTCAAGAAACCTCTTTTCCACTTCCCAGTCTTTGAATAATCTCATCAAGTTTAAAGGATGGAATAAGTAAAAGTTAAGGACAACTGCTCCTCTATAAAACTATAACAACGAAGTTTATTTGTCTTTTTGCTTACATAATTTTATCCACAGCATAAATAAGTCTGGTCCATAGCATCTGGCCATAAATACAATTCCTCTGTGTATAGAAGTGAAAAAAGTCTACTAAAAATTGACAAGTAACGTTCACACCAAATGAAACACAGGCTAACAATCTTCTCTTTATGAAAAAATTTATGATTATTGTTTATGATCTAGTCTTACAGCAACATTCTTTGCAATTTTTTTCTGTGTCAATGTTTAATTCATGTTATATATTCTCAAACTATAGGTGCATGATGTCAATAAACTGCAGTGAATATAATCTTTTACTTCTAACCCGTGTTTGCAAATTACTTTCTAGGGTTTCACTGAACAGGTGAGAAATGCACAAACTGACACACAATGAACACAACAATTGGACCCTCCGTTCTAGAATACAGAAGAGATTCAAACATGAAAGAAGCTACTGCAGCTAATTAAAATAATCCTTTGAAGATAACTAACATTTTAAAACATTTCATCTGAGAATACATCTCATTTCAGGGCAGGCTTTGGTTTAGAAGCTGGTTTCTAAAGTAACAAAGCAAATATATGAGCTAACAGAATAAATAATAAAATGCACCTAATTGAATCCCTCATTGTTGAAATCAAATCAAATAAACCTTAATCATCCTGATATCTATGCTCGTATCCACTTTGCCAACTTCTAAGTTTGGGGTTTTTTTATATACCAGCAGTCAGTCACAGAGAGCTTATATAAAAAAAAATTAGAATCTAACCAGAAATCAAACACTTTTCTATAGTATCTCTGCAGAACAGAATAACACTGAATGGCCACAGCCTTCTCTTAAAACATCCATGAAATTGCCATTGAGATCTACTGGGACTTAGTGTACAGCAAAAGAGTAGGATGTGGCCTCAAAAAAAAAACTGCTTCAGAGTGGCTTACAAACAAATACCAGCTTAGGGACAAATCCTGCATCTCTTGCTTGTACAGAAATCCCACAGGACAGCAGGATATTTTGGTCTATAAAGGACTTCAGGAGACAGATTTTTATGTGATTAAAAGACAGACTGAAAGAGATGGAGTTGTGAACTTACATTTATTTAGATAAATTTACACTATGAAAAGCTTTCCTTAAACAAAACCTGTGAAAAGTTATAGTACTGGACTATGTCGCCTTTTCTTGTACTTCATACTTATAAATGCTGAGTAATATGAACCTAACCATAACCTTTCCCTTAAGGCTAAAAAAATCTGGATATTCTCTCTATCAGCAAATAAAGATAAGAGCAACATGCTGAAAATGCCAATTTTACTACATATTTCAAGAGGTGATAACACACTTTTCATGGCAAATTCTCTTTTTTCTATTCAAAAATCACTAACTTAACCATGCTCTTTTTCTTGAAAAAAAAACTCCAGAATTTTCTGAAAATATCAATTACAAAGTCATCTTGGTATTATTACGAATTTACAACATCTCAAAAGCAAAAATAATTTGTAATTATGGCATGGTGAGAGGTAAGTAAATAGCCAACCATTTATAGTGGGAAAGCTTTCAGGAAACTTTTGCTTCTGCAAGTATATATGAAAATGCTGAAAACTAATTGAAGAATGTGAAATGAGAGTGCTTTTATACCTATGCAAAGGTTCCTATCCAGCCAAGAATTCCACTTGAAGAGATGAAGCCTACAATGGCTGAATACATGACATTTACAAATAAAAGCAGCTGGCTATGAGGAGTCTCTTAAAACTAATCAATTTTCCAATACATTTTATTATGGTTGTCAAAAATCCAATGATGTAGGTTAGTAGCATGGAGCTATAAAAAGCCCCACACACCATGCCAGCTGCATAATCTTTGCTTGTTTGAAAGTCTGACAGTTTTCCTTGATTAAAATAAGGATACTTCATTATGAGTATTAAGCATTGCTTTATGAGTTATGTAAAGTTTATGCTTTTTCATGTATGCTTTAGAATTTTAACCACATTGTCTCACTTATGCATAATCCATCAACCCAGGTGACAAATAGTCTTCTATATTTACACACTAGGAATATACAAGGAGCATACTGTATTAGCAGCTGAAACTACAAACGCCACTGTCAATCAAACTGGCTAACATAGAACCATATTTCTTGTCACCAAGAGGCTTAAAGCAAAGAATCTGTGCCTAATTCTCTTAAACCTTGCAGGTCAAAAGGTTTTAAAATTATTTTTGACACCATTTCTTTGCTTTGTCAACAGGCCTGAGTACTTTTTAACATGTAAAGGATATCAAAAAGCTGCTCATTGGAACAGTCTGGCATTAGCAATTTATGGGTTTAAAGTCTGGAGTGCACAGTAATTCCACTGGTAAAACAGCAAGCTGTTCTGGAATGAGAGGATGGAGATGCAGCTGTAGGACTAACTTTTATTAATGCAAAACCTCCAAACCAATCGCCCGCACTCCAGGCAACCTGCACTTGCTGAGCCAAAGATACTGCACAGCCTAGAGCTGCATCACAGTGCAAAACGCCCCAATGTCGGGCACAAACTGTCACAGGGACACTTTTCCTCACCAGTGGTTTTATGCCTGTTTCTAGGACTTGCTTCACACACACATTCTCAAACAAAAATAGGGTCTCCAAACTGGGAGCAGTGATGTTTTCTTTGTTGAAGTTCCCTGCACATAGATGACAACCACCACCATTGAAAAATCAATTTTTAAAAATTTTCAGAAGACCAACTGTTTGAGCTTTTCTTACTAAAGATGCTGTTTTGCAGCAAGCCCAAACCCCAGCTGTAGTTTTGGCCTCATCCTGAAAGGCCAACGGGAGGAAACAGTTCCTTCTCAGTGGAGTTCACAGTACAGAAATTCTGAAAATACTGAATGACTGAAAAACAACCCCCCCTCCAAACAAACTGCTGGCTGCAGTTCTTGTGGACTGTAGCCAGCATCTTCCCCTCTCTCTCCAACACTTTTAAGACACAGTCCCTGTGACCTGGCAAGGAGCAGAGGAGACACACCATGGAGCAGACAGCACAGCACCTCTCAGGGAGCCAAGAGCTCACAGGAACAGGGCCCTGATCCACCACCTAGAAATTGCTACATAAACCACTTCCCAGTTTGTCCAATACAGCAAGCCTGTTGCACCCTCCCAGCAGAGTGGAAAGCTTTCTGGCTGAAAACAAAGATAACAGACTCAGCTGGGAGATAGCGTAGGCAATGAAAACACACAGTGAACAGGAATAGAGTGAAAATTGAGTAACAATAGAGAGATCTTGAACGTGGTGAAGCATATACAGATTTGAAGAGGTAAAAAGGACAATACAGTAATGTGAAGGAAAAAAAGAAAAATAGATTAATGTGAAGGGAAAAAAAAGACAAGATATCAAGTAGGGAGAAAGACAGATTAAGAATAAAGAAAAATAAATTGTATTTCCACTGAAGAGATCATCAGGAGTAGGGTTCAATGCCCCAACATTACATTCAAATATCAGAATAAAAACAAGCATTGAAGGAAACTTAGAAATTCTGGAATAGGAACACCTGTGGGCCATGCCGAGAGGTACTTATGTAATCATAGAATAATTTAGATTGGGAAAGACCTTTAAAATTGTTGAGTCCAATCGTTAATCCAGCACTGCTAAATCCACCACTAAACCATGTCCCTAAGCGCCACATTTACATGTCTACAAAACACCTGCAGGGACAGTGACTCCGCCACTTTCCTGTGCAGCCTGTTCCAATGCTTGATAACCCTTTCTATGACGAAATTTTTCCAATATCCAATCTAAACTTCCCAGGCACAACTTAAGGCCATTTTCTCTCATCCTATTCCTCGCTATTTAGGAGAAGAGACCAAACCACCTTTCAGGTAGCTGTAGAGTGTCAGAAGGTTTCCCAAGCCTCCTTTTCTCCAGGCTACACCCCTGCAGCTCCCTCAGCCACTCTTACAGGACTTGTGCTCCAGCCCGTTCACCAACTCCATTGCCCTTCTCAGGACAACGATCCTGCACCTCAATGTCTTTCCTGCAGTAGGGGGCACAGAACTGAACACAGCACTTGAAGCAAGGTCAATCCCTCCCTCGTCCTGCAGGCCACACTATTCCTGTTACAAGCCAGCACGCCACTGGCCTTCTTGGTACTTCCCAGAACTTGTTATGAGGGCTCTCCCTCGCTTCTTCAGGGAAGATGTATTTGAGATCCTGCAATGCTTGGTACCACAAAACTACAAACACTGAGCTAATCAGGTTTTTGGACAGAAAAAGGGTGACACCTCAGTAGCAGTGAAATCAGTGGTGCTTTGAGTGTGGTAAAGGAGGCAGTAATGACAAGAACAGGTGTTGGTGTCCCTTCAACTTTGCTTTACTGCAGAGCTATCTCTGCCCTACATTCTTCCCCCATTTTCAAAAGGCTGTGCAACACTAACATACAATTGTTCCCAGACTTTCCCAAATGTTAAGCTAAAAAGAATTATTATTAACATCAGCAACAGTTATAAGCAGCCTGGAAGACCCCAGCCTTGCTGGAGCAGGTTACCTCCACATTGTTTTCCAGCCTTACAAGAGTTAATTCTCCTGTCTGCCAAATTGCTTAGTTCAGACACTGAAGCAGTGGGAAGAGAAGGGGGAGGGAGGAGTAAAGAGGGGGAGTGTAGCCAACAGGACAACTCTATGCAGTCCCCTGAAGTTTTTCGGGGCTGAATTTTGGCCTGTAGCCCATTGCTGGTGAGTACCACTGGCTTCAACTATACTAGGTGAAGTATTACCATAAGGTTGTATCCATATTCCTCCCTGTACTGTATGTGTGCCCTAAGTCTGGTTTTTATTTTGATTAAGGTTAAGGGCAAGGACACTGCATTCAACAGCCCAAACTGACACTCACAATTAAAACAGTGTATTTCATGACAGCATATGCACTGGGACATAAAAATCAAATCCATATCTATTTAGATAAAAAGTGTTATGAACCAAATGAAAGGAGAGACAGTAGCTACAGTACACTACTGCACACAAGCATCATGGCTCAGCCTTCCTTAACTGTACTCTGTTGGACCCTTGCATCAGGACAATAGATGACTTACCTGTTACACCTTCCTTCTTTTGCCCCACTCTTTTACCATGTCAGTTTGCTGTGCTGCAATTCAGAAAGCAGCACAGCCACAAGTTTCTCAGATCTCTCTGAAGACAGAGACGGACACAAACATCACCCCTAGGTCTGACCTTTGTAAGGGTTGCAACCTGTCTGTCAGCACAGGGTAAGTGATAGATAACAGCCCGTCATAAGGGGCGGGAAGAAGAGAGGGAATAAAATACATCTTTCACAGTGGAAAGCAAGAGAGATGAAAAGCAGAGATAGAGGATTCCCATCAAGAAGTAAGGTGAAAGAGATACACATATCTTGGAAACAGTCTGAGAAGTTTGTGAAAAACAGGAGAAAAGGAGACCCTCAGTGAGAACAGAAACAGAACAGAAGAAAGACAGCAGCCATAGGATGAACCCATTCTAAATTCAACAAAAGGAATTATAGGAATTTGTACTGTTACTGGAGAACCCAAAAAATTTCAGATCTTCACAAGGTAAGCAAAATATCACTTTTGGTGGTGGATTACAAAATGTAGTTCAACTCAAATTACTTCTGAGCAATTTGAAGTTTCTAATCTGCTTCTTCCTTCTAATACTTGTTTTCTTTGCTATCTTTCTCTTCCAATCCCCAGATCAATTACATTTTCCTTTTTTTCATAAAATTAAAGATCAAGTTATAGAAAAATAATTATCTCCCTTTCAGTGAAATTGCCAAGGCCTTTACAGCCCTTATTTTTCTTTCCTTCCCCATTAACAACTCCTATGAGTTCCAGGATGCTCCTTTCATCCATACCAGGTGACATTACGGAGGGTTCTGCTTTAGTGTAACAGAAGTGTAAGTTTTCCACTGATTTGTAGCTGAATTATGCATATATTACAATACTACAGTTTTATATGTGACATAGAACTTCTCATGGTACCTCAGATGTCTCTTCAAAATAAATGGAGTACATTTTCCATGTTGAACAAAAGGGTAACTCTAATCAATAAAAGAGCAACGTACAAGCAGTCATGTTTAAAGCTGAGGCAATTCAGGGAATTTCCAAGGAACTGGGAATCAGAAGAACATTGGTCATGCGATGCCCTAGCTCAACTTTAGACAATTACAAGTTCCTTCCTTTGTGGGTGTGTCACGCAGTTGAATGCATGTCACACCTAGTTGCTGACTTTATCTGGTGCCTTCCAGGTTTTCCCTACCAAAGTTTCTCTTGCTAGGGAGATCCGACAGCTTTCAACTCTTTCTGTTAAATTAGTTGGAGCCTAAGGTGCAAAATTCTTTGGAAATGTTTCCCTTTGTTAAGAAAGGTACTAAAAAGTCTTACCTGCAAGAAAAACAAGTTACAAATTGGCAGCATCAGGTTTCAATAATAATCCGTTTCTATTCTCTAACTAATTCCATCTAATTCTCAAACCTTTTGCTTTTTTGAGTTTGAGATGCTTCAGATATAGATCATACAGGAGAAACTCCCAAACATAGAAGATCTGAAGGTAGTAGGCAATGCAGCAAGGCTGTCAGACTTGTTAAGACAGATTCGACATTGATTCAGTGTGTACTCTGAGGAGGACCCAAGAGCAGGCTTTCATCCAAACCTATTGAATTCTGGTTCAATTTCACATTTAGGCTGCGGTTTGGACATGTTAATATCTTTTTGGAAGTGATTCATCCAAAACTTTAAGTTACCCAGGAAAAAATGTGGGATTAAATTAATCCTAGATGTTAGTATTTAAAAAGGAAAAACCATGTTTAATATGATCTGAATGGCAGTAGAAACATGAAGCCACAGAAAAATGATACATCTACAGAACAATAGCATAAATTGCTAAGATCAGTGCACCTTAAATAACAAAATGTGTTCCAAAATGGTCTCAAGGAGAGGGATCGTGTACTGAGCAGAACTGGATAAGAAAGTAACTCAGATCTTGCCAGAACCAGGACAAAGCAGGAGTAAGAGGTGTTTCACCAGTCATGTACCAAATTAGCCCCCCTAATCCAGCTGGGTACTCCATAACAGCTGCTTTTGGTTGCATATGCAGTGCAGGCAGGCATGGAAACACAATTCCATTTTATTCCTCTACACCCAGCCCCCAATAGCCCACACAGCAAAAAAACTGCTGCACTTTCTTGCCAAGACTCAAGACTCTGGGATTTTAATCTGGGAGGGAGAGAAGGAGAAGAAACAAAGTGATGCCTGCAGCTGGTTTGGGTCTCGGGTGGGGAAAAAAATTGAGAAGTCATAAACTATTCCATTCTTCAAGAGAAGATGGGCTCAGGAGTTTGGAAAGAAATTTCTGATTGCATTGGAAAGATCAAAATGATGATAACTAAATAAGTTTCAGAAATGGAAAACAGTCTGTAAAAGAAGTCTCCATATCTGCATATCTAATCTGCTTTTCTTCAGCTGTCTAACCAAATGGTGATTCTGCACTGCGGGTTCCTATTAGAAATATGGAAAGATCGGGTGCCAAAACATGTATTTCCACAGTGAAAGGCACATTAGGTGCTGAAACAATCATCAGTTTTGTTGATGTTTACATTGTGAATCTTTAAACTGTGGTAAAGTCTTAAGTGATCATTTTTGTTATGAAAAGAAATGACAGGACATTTGTATTTCGAAAGCATCTGAGTTTATCAGATTATGATTTTTAGCATATTTGTGGTCTTTCGCTAAAACATATTGTTTGTGTGTGTCTGTGCAGCTCAAGTGTTCCTATCCTGTTACCCAAAGCATGTATGGAAGGAGACACTTTTATTTTCTAACTGGGCCTATCCTGCTGTATATCATGGGCCTTCATCTCCCTCCCCAGCTGAGATCCACATGCCACAGGACTCTGAGCTGGGAGCTGCACTTCTGACCAGATTAGTCATAGAAAGGAACCTTGACATCTACCTTGCCAGAGTTCAAAACGAGCTTGGTTTACCTTCCCACAGAGCACTCCCTATCAGTTTGCCTGAACACTTGTTTCAATTAACTTCAAATGTCAGTGCTTTAAAAATACATAGGTTTAGAAAAAAAAACCAAAAGAACCCTTCTCTGACCATACAAGACCTTGTGCGAAGTATTCAAGGACTCAGCAAGTCAACGCAGCATAGCACAGCACACAATAAAGAGTTCTAAGAAGCCCTAAAGCACAAAGTCAACATCATCTTTTCCTCTGTATGCTGTCCCTTCAACAGACTGTCTGAAATGAGGGATTGACACTCACCAGGCTCAAAATTCTGGTCCCATATGAGACTAAAAATTTTGTCATGTTGCCATCCTGGGCACACATCTGAGGTAAGGAGGCTGTTGTCGGTCACCTGACAGGGGGAACCAACCAGGCAGGGCAGGCTGAGGACCACTGATAGCCCTGTGCAACTTGCCTCAAACCCTTTTCCTCCCAAATTAATATGCCACTGTGATATAGCACTTTTTTGCAGAAACACTGCTAAGCACTGCATGCTGACGATGCACAGGGACAAAGCCCAGCTGCTGCACAGGCTTCTTGTGAAGGAATGTGCTTCCATGAACTTTTGTATGCACACCCAGCATGTCTTAAAACCAAAGGGGTAAAACAAAAGCAAGCCCCTTCTTCCGACCTGTCAAGTCACACACATTCAATGTGTGATTCTCTGATCTGATTCCTTCTTTGGGCTTCCCCCCACTGGCCCCAAATCTTACATATTTCCAGCCTACTGCCATGATTGCTTTGTTCCCCACTGCAAACACACACATCAAGAGAAACTGCCCAACAGACCCCAGAGCACCCAATATATCAACCACAGAGAAAAAAAAGAGGCAAGACCTAAGCAAGACCTCGCATTGATGGGGATCCAGTTTACTGTTTCCTTGAAAATCAAGAAGTTGCTTCTCTCCTTTGTAATCCAACCAGTCATGTTTTATTCACCAAATGATCAATCAACTCCTTTCTTCCAAGTTAACTGATTTTGACTTCCCCTCCCTCCATTTATTTAAAGACTGGAATGAAAATATCATTTCCAAGTGTACTATTTGTTTTAACCTGAGTTCCATTTGGCTTGTTTCTTCCTCAGACATCCAATATTCAAAATTCACAGTGAATTTACTATTTACTTTATACACAACCCCTGTATTTTAAAAAAGTATTGCAAAATCAGAGGGTACAAAGATGATGAGAATGAGGGAACACAGAGGGAAGGACCTTCCGTAAGACTGGATGCTGAAGCAGTTGGACATCTTTCAGGCAAAAAGCAACTAAAGGCAGCACAGATAAAAAAGGTTATGAAGTGAGGTATGTAGAAGATGGTCACAACAGCTATTTTCCTTTATCTAAATTTAAAACCAAGAGGTTTATTCAAATGCAGTATACCATTAGAGAAAAGAATTATATGCTGCAGGAATTATTCAAACAGAATAAGTCAGCTGGATATATACAGGTGGATATAAAGTTAATCCTGACAACTAATTTCAAAAAGGTATCAAATCACATCCTACATACAATCACAAGTTTAAGACAAATTCCAGAAGAAAACTTTATGAAACAGAGTTTTCCACAATCTGTCTCAAAGTTCTTACCTAAAGCAATAATCAACTATCCTAAACTCAAACAAAAATCAAATTATTTTGATAACTGAGGAAAAATAAGCATGGGAGGACAGGAAAAATTTCGCCTCAAGTCATAATCCTGCTGAGTCTTTGTTTATCTTGTATATCTCTACTAATGACATCATTTTTTCCATTGCATGGCATCAAATGAAAAAGGCTTCATTATGAAATGACACATTAAAGAACTTCATGGACTATGAAAGTGTTGAAGAGGAGAAACCAAGCCAAATTCCCGTCTAAGAAATACTTGCCACTCACCTGCGATGGAGTGAACAGCACAGATCGTGAAGCTGAAGATTTTGGTAGCACAAATCTTCATATCACAGTCCTGCTGAAGACGTTACATGAATGGAAAATCCCATTTCTTATGGACCATGTCTTGGAAACTGGCTGAAGTACGTTAAGGTTACAAGGTACACATGAAAAGAAAATGGAGCTGGGATCCATTGAAAAAGTAAAGTATGGAGGAAGAATTAAGCAAAGCACAGTCCTATTACTGAGCTTCAAAATGGCCAGTTTCCTGAAACTGAGGAAACTGTAAGATAACCTAATAGAAAGGAAAGATTTAGGCAGAAATTGCAACTGAAAATTGCAATTTTCAGACATAATTTACAAGTGAGTTCAATTGATTATGAGGACAACTACTTTGCCAATTCAAAAAGGGTTGGTGGATTTAGAGAGGAAGAAGGGGGGAAAGGTATGTTTTTCTGGTTGAAACCAAAGGATTAAAAGTACTGCATAAAGATCTTGGATGCAGATTATTTTTGAAATTTGTTGGAAGTTTAAGTGGGTGCAGGAAAGAGTCAAAAAAATATTTTAAGGACTCGAGAGAATGCTCAGATTTTTAAGATTTATTTAATTTATTAAATCAGACTTTGCTGGTATCTTCACACAAAAACACCCTAAATCCTAAAGGACTTCTTTGAACCAACGCTAAAAGTTAAAAATAATACCTTGCAAGTAAAGCCAGAAAAGGCAGATAAAATAAAAGAGTATTGTTTTGGGTTTTGAACAGTAAAGTTGTTTAATCCTGGTAGCAACTAAAATAGAAATGGAAAAGTTTTCATCATTTCAAATCAATACTGTTTTGGGAAGATGTGTTTCAACCAAAAACAAGCAGTGGGGATCAATGCCTGTGTATTGTTTCTGTCAAGTTTTCTGTCCCAATGAACACAGGCAGTTAGACCAGATGATATCATAGTATCTCCTGGCACTTAGTTCTCTGCATCTTGTGCTTGCAATTCTGGTTGCATGTCCCATAAGACTCCAAAACAGATATTCCATTAGTCATACTTATGTCTAAGACTAATCTACATTTTGTTATACTTTCTTCTCCCTTGCAACTGGCAGATGAAATATTACCATTTTCCACTTTCCACTCAAACATCACTTTACTCTTTGTATGCAGCTCTTTATTGTGTAAATAGCACTACCACATGTTTTACATCTTCTCCCTCTGGAAACAAAGATGATGTTAGCACAGTTACACTATCCTGCACCTATCCTCTGCTTGTATGTGGTTCAAACAGAAATTTGAAACACTTAGGAATCTAACCTGGATCCAGCTTTTAAAGTTACAGTACACAGAAGCATAAGATCAGGACTGCATTAAATCATCTTGGCAAACACTCAACACTGAGGCAAAATTAAGTATACATAAATTGTTCTGTTTAAGCCACTGTTAAGACTTACAAACAAAACAGACCCCACAGCCTGTTAGGTAACCTAGCAAAGAACAGAATTAAATTACTGTTGGAAGATTGATCACTAATGGGTGTAAACGAACACTAAATTAGCAGACCAAAGAAATCACCTAAGTACATGAAAAGGTCTGATACAGGGATGATTAAGAAGCCTGTGATCCCAATATCTTCAGTCCCAGAAGACAACATAAATTATTGCTGTAACTCTTAGTAGTAACTCTACTGCAGATGTGTTCCCCCCCCCAAGCACACAATGAGGATGATGAGCAATAAACATCTCACCAGCATCTTTCAGGGCTGATATTTGCACAAGCACTGAATCTCAAGCACTGTGCATTAAAATATGCTATTCACAGAGTGACCTCAGCATTTCCAGTTTTGCATATTAATTTTCTCAGTAAAACCATGTTCTAACACTATGTTTTATAGGGTGTGTCGTTTCAGTAAACCTCACTCATCAGCAACTGAGAGAAGGCTGGCTATTCTCATCCAAGTTTATTCATTAGACTTTAGGGAGGGTCATGCTATTCAAAGGACAGCTATACCAAAGAGTTACTTCTGCAGCTCACAAAGTGGGTTTCACCCAGATCCATACTATCATGTTGGATACTGGCCCTTTTCCTCAGGCTCACTCACCCTGTCAGCCAATATGTCATCTGCGCACGACGTTTTCAACTGGTTTAATTGGTACCCCCACAATGAATTAGAAATGCAAATCTGAATGCTCTTGTTCCTAATTATCCTGTCAGCACCAGCAGCCAAAGAATTATGTATTTAGGTGCTCATATTTAGACCACAGCTGAAAGCAGCAAAACTGAATGAACTGAATGAAACAACTTAGGAAAGTAGGAAGTACCAACCTATGGAAAGTACAACCAGAGCCACTGATCTACAGAATGCAGCAGAACAGCAATCGTCTCTGACATGTGTCAATAAGGATATACAAGCGTCCTTCACGGGATTTACGTTGTATATATTAAGAAGCTAGAAGGGTTTAACAAAATTGCAGTACTGACAACCTTAAAGCTACTGCATATGTCTTGACATCATATATGGCAAGGGAGGATGCCACCACAAAGTGGCACATTCCAGACAACTCATGCTGATGTTTTGAATAAGATATGATTTATTTTAACTTTTGTTTTGTATTCTTCCTAAGGAAAAAATAATAAAATAAAACATGTCACATTTTGTTTATTCCTTTTTGGCCTTTCCAGACAATCATGCTCTCAGTCTGCAAACATTTAACATTTTCAGCATCAATGCTTTACCACAGAAGACATCTGAGGGTTATCCTCTTCCCTTAACTCTAATAAATTATATAACTCAAAGGTTGATCAAAGCACTCTCTCAACTTGAGCAAAGTAATGAAAGAAAAGTTTAAATTAGAATCATTTAAATACCCTCAGTATTGAAAATGTGGCTAAGCATGGCAGAGAGAGGAGGGAGTTGGTTTTTGTCACTGATTTTGTTTTTTTTATTTTTAAGCAGACATAATCAAATCTTCTTTTAAAGTTGCAATTAATTCCTAGCTGGGAGAGGAGACAACACATATGGAATTAGATTCCTCTTTGAAAATCATGTGTTTGCATTCCTCCTAGATGATGATTTTTACCACACCAGAAACTTCCTAATTAATTGCAACCTACTTCTCTATACTGAAACAGATGTAAATAAGAATTTTTCTAGTCACTATAATCATCCTCACTACACATGTACATAAAGGAGGGCACTAGTGGCTGTGTGTACCTAGAGACTGAATCGCATTTCACCACAGGGGGATGAACAGATCAAGAACAGATCAAGAGCAGTCCTGTCACCTTGGGGGTGCTAGTGGATGAGAGGCTGGACAAGGCCCAGCAATGTGCACTTGCAGCCCAGAAAGCCAAACATGTCCAGTAGGTCAAGGGAGGTAATCCTGTCCCTCTGTTTCACTCTGGGGAGACCTTACCTGCAGTGCTGCATCCAGCTCTGGGATCCTCAGCAGAGGAAGGATATCGACCTGTTGGATCGAGTCCAGAGGAGGCCACCAGGTTGATTAGAAGGAAGGAGCTCCCCTCCTACGGGGAAAGGCTGAGAACATAGTCTTTGTTCAGCCTGGAAAAGAAAGGCTTTGTGGTGACCTAATTGTGGCCTTTCAGTATATGCAGGGAACCTACAAGAAAGTTTTCACAACAGTGTGTAGTAACAGGACAAGGTGTAATGAATTCAAACTGAAAGAGAATAAGTTTAGATTAACTATAAGGAAGAAATTCTTAACTGTGAGGGTGGTGAGGCACTGGAATAAGTTTCCCAGAGAAGCTGCAAATGCCCCACCCCTGGAAGTGCTCAAGGCCAGGTTGGATAGAGCTGTGAGCAACCTGGTGTGGTGGAAGGTATCCCTGTCCATAGTAGGGGGTTAGAACTACATGATCTTTAAGGTACCTTCCAACCCAAACCATTCCATGATTCTATGATATCTTGCAGAGTAGCAACAGCAGCTTATCCTGTTGAATAAAGGAGCAAAGTAAATTTTCACAACATTTCATTCATTCCTATTCTCATTCTACTCCAAGGGAAGCCAATGCTTACGCAGAGCTCTTAGAACAACTCATCTGAAGCAATTCTGACTTGTAACAGAAAGTGGCTTTAAGGGACGAAGCATAAAATATGACTTGAAAAAGTTGCCCCTCGACACATTTGGGAGCAAATATGAGCATTGGGGAAAAAACCTGAGCATTTGGGAAAATCTGCCAAGTGACTGAGCTTGGTTTTAAGTAGAAAAAGGCTGGCAGAATCACAGGAGAGCTTAAATTATTGGAGAACTTAAAAGTGAGAAAAAACTAAAGCAGTAAAACCCAATGAAAACAAAATGTTGGAGACTGAAACATGCCCAGGAGAGGCAAACGTGGCCTAATGCCAATCACCATCAGCTTGAAAGACAGTACTTATTAAGAAGAGAGCTTCATACTCAAGAGACTGTTTTGGAGTAAGCCATAGAATCAGGAGGAGGGTAGCTCAGAAGATGGATATTGCCAGTGGAATACTCACAAGAGGCTTGCTAACAAAGACCCCTGAAAATATTAAAAGACTAAATAGAAATATGCAATATCCTCCCAGTCCAGCTCTATTGTGGTATCTGGTTTTTTAGTTAGACATCAGCAGCTGTAAGCTAATCCATTGTCCCAACAGGACTTTCTTAGGGGTGGAGGCTGAAGGTCTCCATAATGAAGAAGAGTTGGTGTTTTTTTTTTAAGCTAACAAGCACTACTTTGGTGGCATAATCACTGAGGTAACACCCTTAGCTTATGCAATACCATAAAAAGTAAATCTGGACTTGCAGTATCATAGACTTTATTGCAGAGCAACCCTGAAAGGAAAGAAACCTCCTGCTACACAGCCTACAGCACTTCTGAGAGAACCATTATCAGGTTAGGAAAATTCATTTAAATTCAAATCTAATGTGATTTGGATCAATACCTGAATTTTAGATCACTTAAGCACTGGATCAGAATTTGGGAAACCTACGTTCAACTTTGTCTACGGCAGAGACTTTCTGTGACCTTGGAAACATCACATGCTTTGGGGTCTCTCTGATTGCTCATAAAAAAGATGGAAAACAATTTTTCCCCACTCTGCTATATCTATACCAAATGTAAATTCATACTGTAGCTGTGCCAGTCACTGCCACAGTACCTCACACTGCATTGTGTCAGGGTCCATGGTGAACACTGTAATTTGTTTTAACATCCCTTGTTTAAAAAACTTCTAGCCTTTTGAACCTTCATTGCTTCAGGAAGGGGATGTCTGTCCTACAGTGATTCAACAGCTTGCAGGGGAATTTGGTTCCATGAGTTCTGCATGTTTAAAAAGGGCAGGACTGCAGACCAAGGAAAGAGACCTTCTTTCATGGCACCAAAACCACTTGACCACACAATCTTTTCCTACTTCTCTCCCCAAAACTATTTTTGTTTCATCATACACAAGGGATGTGTGGGAACAGGAAGACAAATTAAAATTTAATTTAATAATAAAACCATAAAATGGCGGAAAATATTTTTTTTCAGTTGAATGTCTTGCCTTGGCTTTTATCCTTGTCTCACTGATTATTTCAGGACTCTTTAAGGCTATTCCAGTACCTTGGAATTCACAATCAAGATGTCTCCTTCTCACAACGCAATAGGCTCTCACTTTCAAATGCCAGCACATCTCATTCCTCAACGTCTGTGTCATGGGCGGTATGAACCTCATAGCAGTGTCTTCAAAAAAACAAAAACCCCACACCATATTTAAGAATATCCAACTGTTTCACATCTGCACTGTACTCAGCCAGATTGAAAATATGTTCTGAGTAAGTGATGGAAACAGGTCAGTGTAAATACTTGGCAACAACAACAGACATGGCAATGTCCCACATTTTATTTCAAAAGCTAGCACATAGCCTCTGTAATGCAGAAAAAAAATAAAGTCATCACTGAGAACAAGGTGATTTGCTCCAGATAGACGTTAAGCATACCTGTTTTGATGTTCAGCCCTAGAAACCTCTTATTATGTAAACACATCTCCCCAGAGGTAGGATTTTTATTTCTTCATTTATTTAATGATCAAAAGGTCAAATACACTTAATTTCTTCAAGTGACATTAAAACTAATGTCCTTTCATTAGGATTCTAAGCTGCTTTCTCTGAAGTCAAGCATTTTAACAGCACAGTTATTCCTTTCTTCCCCATCCCTCTTCTCCTAGGATGTCCCCCAAAAAATTACATCAAGCAAAATTATCAGTGTGATTATCTCTATCTTGCACTTGGAAGGAACCTAACTTATTTTTCACACAGAAAGAACAAGACGCCTATCTTATTTTTCGCACATAAAACCCACTCATCTTGTTTAAGCACTCATGACAGAAAAATACAGATAGACACATTTTTCTTTTGGAAGCAGCCTTAACAATGTATAACTTCATGGTAGTAGGGAGATATGGTTTCAATTCTAACCTGGATCAGACTCTGAATATTCTGACATGTATCAAGCAGAATTGCCAAAACATATTCTTCCCTTTCAAAACATTCCATTGGCTCTGGCCTCATTAGGCAGCTTAAATGCTATTTCATTTTTAAAAATTAAAAATACAGTATTAAAAGGTTACATTGAAATAGAGAAATACTGTGGAACAGAGGCACTTTATTTATTCTGCTCTTGCAGTCTTTTGGGTACCATAGTGTTAGCTATCAGACTAAATTTAGGCGTTGCCCAAATGAATAGCCTTTACATTTACTAGATCTATTTCTACCAGTTATTCTGGAATTACTAAAATTAAAACCATTGTTTCTCTCTTATGTGGCAGACTAAGCATCTTGCTATAAACACAACTACGAGAAACACTTCAAGAACCACAGTTGGCTCTGCTTCAGAGTAGGATTGGACCAGGGGACTTTCAAAGATCCTTTTCAACCCAAATTGCTCTACAACATCCTTAAATGTCTTTCTCCACTTATTTTTCAAATAAATTTCTCAAGCATTTTATTGCTTGCACTAATATATTAGATTATATCACAAAGAGTTTCCACTGGCCACAAAAGTTGCTCCGTCACATTTTTGGTCAGCTCATTCAGTATTTAGCATCACCATGGTATTCCGCTGTCACAACTTACGTTTTGTTAATTTTGGTTACTAAAGAAAACAACCCAAATGCCATTTTAAAAAGCAAAAAGGTACATAATATCTATATTTACTTTAAAAAGAGGTGTTAGAGTTCTGGGGTAGTAATACAACATATGTATCACCTTACCCACACTTTCATCCACTTCCCTATAACAATTTTTTAGATTTATCAATTTCACATTTGCCTTTCTGCAGAGCAAAAAAAGTAAAAAAGTCCTTAAGTTCAATACCACCATGAACCTATCTCATTACTAATCTCCTGCATTCTCTTGCCATGGGAAAGCACATTCAACACAGTCTGTCCTGAATATCTTGGTATTCCACAATCTTAAGACTAAATCCTATATTCACCTCTGTTTGCAATTTATCTCAGTGAGAACAGTAGTGCCACACTGAAGTGATTTAGACTGAAGGATGTAGCTAAAAGAGCACAGGTAAATGAAAAAGAAAAAAGAGGAAATATTGGTGGCAGATTCCCCTACTCACACATCTACAGGTAAATTGCTCATATAATTATATGTCACTCATGCCCCTGATTGTAATACTCCTTACAGGATGCTCTGAAGAAGCAACATCTTACTCTAGAACTTTTTACTTCTTCTTTGAAGAAAATCAGAGTAAGTAGTTTACTAACCAGCTTTTACTGTGGAATCCTACAAGATCTGATAGAAAATATAATATGCATCATATTAGTAAATAGCCCAGAAAATAGTAAGTAGCAGAGTGACAGAATAATATATCTACTTCAAGGCAAGCTTTGCATTCATTATAATGATTCAAAAAGATCTGGGGCCACTTGTAGAACATTCACCCAAACATCAGATGAACGGTGAGTGCATGAGTCAAACTTCACAAATTATAAATGACTAGCAAACCAACAGAAGACCATGGTATGAGCTCAAAGTACAGTGCTGAGAAAGCAGGCAGGGTACAACTCATATTTATACTCTTATTTATAATTCTGCCTCTCTGCAGCTCAGCAAACTCAGAGACAATTTTCTTCTAGGCCACAATGCCCATCCTTAAGTCCCTGAAGGGTTCAACCCCCAGAAGAAAAAGTTGTTTCTGTGACTTCTTTTAGCCAGAACTCTTCTTGTCACATTTTGCAAATTGTAATGGTGACCTTGATAAGCAGCAGAAACTGTTTCCTTGCAGTGCTCATAGCCCAACGCATCAAACTAATCCCGTAGCTACATAATATTCAGTCACAGCAGAAGTGACAGTTGTGCACTGAGAGATAAAAGCAGAGGTAGTAGATGAACAGACTGAAAGTTGTGACAAAAAAAGCCATCAAAATTTCACACTTGTCATAACAACACAGATTTAAAATCAAAAATAAGAAAATACAACAAAATTTCTTAGCTTTATTTATATTTCAAATAGCTACTACATGAGCTTAAAAAAAAAAACAGCCCAGTAGAGCAGTGTAGGCCAGCAGTACCAATTCATCTAGATAAATGACACCAAGATATTCCATTCATACAACTAATGAGGATTAGCATGCTGATAATATTCTAAAGATAGCATTGTTAAATAAGCCAAATATACCCCAGGAATCAAGCTTAATATATAATGCCAATCTATGCCCATCAATTAGGATGACATAGAGTGCTAAAAATACACAAATCTGTAACAACCATTCGTTCTCTGAACACAGTCCAGCTCTCTAAACCTACAGGCTGTGGACACAGGCTGATAGAGGTGGTCTGTAAAGTCCAACAGCATTTGTAGTCAACTGTCTTCATTTAGCGCAGTCTGCCTGAAGCATAATATTCTTTCATTATCTGTATCTCTGTAAGGCACTCTGATCTACGAAACAGATGTACATAAGTAGTGTGTTGCTAATTTTTCAAAGGGAATGCTTTTACATAACTTAAAATTCTTAATGGCAAAACAATTAAATATATTAGCCCTCTAAATCAGCTTTTACAAGAAAAATAATTTCTTGGAAACTAGATCAATAAGCCTCTCCTGAGCAGCCATTTGCAACAGAATGTTTCCTGCAAGGAAACACATCTTGAGCTGCACAAGCAGTGCAAGCTCAACAACCTTGAACTGCACATTAGCAAAACTGTATATAAGGGATGCAACATGAAGAGCTCCCTGTCAAAGATATAGGAGACAGAAGGTCAAAGGAAATTAGGGGAGAGGAACAATCAAGCAAAACAACCTGGTGAAAAAAAAACACCCCACATACTAGTTCAATACTTTCTAAAACATTTGGTCTTCAGTCATTATACATGCAGCAGGGAGAGGGGAAACAAATGCAGCACACAGTCACGTTTGAAGAGGTCTGGCTAATTTTGTCTGTTAATAAAGGGAGTACCACTGGCAGTAAACAGTGAAGATGGAAGTGAGCTGCTAGAAAACTCCCTCATAAGTGCTGCCAGCGTTGTTCTTCCCTCCGAAAATCCAGCAGAGTGACCAATTCTAGCGAGAACAACGTAAAAGAGACATAAGCCATGAGACACAGCTGAGTAAGAATACCTGGTTTGTTTGCGTTACTGGCATGGGAGGAATTTCCTTCTGGTTTCCATGAACCAAAATACTGCAGCAACCTTGACAACAGCTCATAAGTGACTGCAAATCAGTGTTCTCCAGATCCTTTTTCATCCTTGCAAGGTTTGAGTACAGATGCCAACTGTATCTCTAGCATATCCATTCTGCTACTGAAAGGCTGCAAAAACTGACTTTGTTGTTCCTCCCTTGTCTGCAGAATAGAAGCCTCCTTGGCAACTGTGCTCTCAAGAAATAAGGAAAAGGCTAAACATCCAAACATGTGTGGTTTTTCTCATTTTCTAGCCCCGTAAGCAAATACAGCCCCCAAGAAATCACTCCACAAAAAATAACGTGTTTCAAAAAAAACTAATCAAAAGTTTCAGCTAAACAATTGATCACCATATTTAGCTGGTCACACGCTCAATGTTACCACTTTGGGATCAGATAATACAGCACCTGCCACTGACACAGCACTTGATCATTCTTCACAAGCAAATCAAGAACACAGCTGTGCACAAACATATCAAGATTTAGGGTGATTTACAGTTCTAAATACATATTTTGAACAGCTATTGAGTATTTTGCTCCTCATCTGATATTTGTGACTTTTTTCCTTATTTTCAGGGTGTTTCTCCAACATATGCTTGGTTAAGATTTAAGTTTACCTGGGGCCCCCAGATATACCCTATATCTTACAGTCTTTTGTTATAATGACAACAAAAGAGAAGCAAAAAGTCTGATCTTTGTGGCTTCAGCCATCTGTGCAGCCAGCCCTAGTCTTTTATCCAAACTAGTTATAAGCATACCAATACAAGCCTGAGGAAATAAGAGCAGCTAGACCAAATTGAATAAAGGCCTAGCAAGTCTAACAGTGAAGTGCATGACCAGATGAAAAAGATGTAATAAAAAAAAGGTTGAAGAGAGCAACCTTTGCCCCATGTACCCCAGCGCCTTCAATGTTTCCAGAAGTACACAACACTCTTTATACCAGCCACTGCATCTAATAGTTACCCACGTCCCTAACTTTTATTGATGCATCAAATCTCTCTCAAAGTATCCTTTGCATAGTCCCATGACACAGAACTCCACAACTAAGTCACATACTGCCTTGTAGAACTGATCCCTTATGGTCACTTTTTCAGCCTGTTGCCCAATAATTCTGCATCTAACCACTGTGAAAATTTCACGGCCAAAACTGGAGGCTTTCAAGTAAAGTACATTTTTGAAAAAAAGTAATTGCAAACACAAGGTATAGACTTGCCTTAATACATATGTATTTCAAAATAATTTAAACACCTTTTAAAGGTTATTTTTACATATACAGAGCATCAGTAAGTAGAGTTCTGGAAAATCCAAATAAATCCAAATGTCTCATGCAGTGATAGACAGTCCTATAAAACAGTCATATATATACAACTAGCAAAACTCTCTGCTATGACAAGCACATATTCAACACATTAAGATTATGCTGTCATGCATGTTTCCTTGCATACAACTCAAAAATGAAATCTTGACCACCTGATTTTACTGTAATCCAAAAGCAGCATTTCTAAAGACAGCATTACCCCAGCGCCCTCCCAAAACAAACTCCTGCTACAATTATAGTCTGCAAAAGCTCTAAAAAACAAGGTGCATTTGTGTTCCATAAATACTCTGATACTCAAAAGGCAAGAAGCAAGCAGACACTTTACAATGTGGGGAAGGTCACCTGCATTTTGACATTTCTCTGGAGAGAAGTCTTTGCATCTGCTTTGTCCTGCAGGAAGTTTTTCTTTTTATTTGTTATATGCAAGTATTCAAATACACACCAATGCAACTCTGTAGCAGGGATCACGTTTGATATTTACAATAGAAGTCTAAAAATAAACTGAGATGAAATAACTTCAGGTTCTGTAGGCAAATACATGATTAAATAACTTTCCCTCATTTGAAAGTCTTTTCTCCCTGATAGGAAAGAATAAGAGACTGCCTACGTTTTCATTTCACTTAATTCCTTAGATACAGCTCACTTTTTCTTATATAAAATATAAATGGTGAAGCTACCCCACTTGCTAATTTCAGGTTTGTTCACTAATGCTCAGTGAAAAGATCTTCTGTGGAGAACACTTAATGCTTCTATGTCTCCATGTGGTGCATGGAAGCACATGGACTGTATAGGAACTGAAATTCTTCTGGTTGGAAAGCCAGAACATCCGTTGCCTCAATCCAGCTGGAAAATGCAGGAGAGAAAATGCAGAATACTTTAGAGGCAGTAGAATTTTTACTTCTAAAAAAGTATTGAAATTAACAATGAGTTACAAGGTTTGATTTTAAGTGTTTGAAAATTAATTGGGCTGCATTAGAGAAAAACTTCAGGTTGGAAGAATTAAGTAATTTTATTCAATATGCAAGTCTGAGAAGTCACACACGGTAGAATAAATTTTTACAAACTGCTAGACACATTGTGAGAAAATCCCCAAGCCAACAAAAACCTTAGCTTCCTTTGGATACAACTTAATGTCTAGTAGAAAAACAGAAACAAGTCTCCAACAGTGGTTGCAAAAGTACGATGCTATTTTGCAGCTATTAAGAGATGGACTAGTCACAGAGGTCTGTAGGATTGTTTAATTAATGTAGACCCTAAAAAAAAAATTAAGATTTGAGGTCATACCATAAGGCTCATGAAACAGCACATAAGAGAAGATATGGTCAAAACACAGAAATAAAGTGCTTTCTGAACATTTGCTGCAAATGTGTATCACATTTAAAACCAGCAATCCATTCCTTTGCCTTCATGGTGTATAGCTTTGCTGTGGACTGCTGAGTAGCTGTCATGCTATGCAGCCTGGCTGCTTTCCAGTCGTGGGTGAAGCAATCCCCACAGCATTTGCATGAAAGAAATCATGGGTTCCTTTGATGTGAATTATCCTGAGTGAATAAAAGGTGGGTTTGGGTTTTTCTGGTCCTTATAAGAATTCTTTGTCAATGCCTCTTGCTCACAAGTAAAAACCTATGCCAGGTGTCCCAGAAAGTCATGTAAATGTTTAAGTGTCTTCTCTGAAGCCCCATGTAAAAAATATCCATTGCTTACATCTTATAGCTAGCCTTTGTGGAAGGGATCACCTTTGGCTTTTTCAATAGCTGTTTTTCTGTGTATTCAGGAATTGTCATCTGCAACTATGCTGTGAAAAAGACAATTCCTTTGATAGAACACAAGTGGTTTTTATCGAGTTTAACTTTACAGCTTTAGACAGTTTCTGCAAATAATTTTTGATAATTACTTAGATGGTATTTCATATGAAAGTCATTACTACTAAAATCTACAATATTCCACCAGCAAGAAAAAAAAGAAAAAGAAATAGGCAAAGTTGCAAGCACAACTCATCTATTGTTTCTGACTCAAGCAGGGTTGCAAATGCTGGAGACTCCTGCAGATTTCTAGAATTACATGGTATTGCTCTTGGTGTTCCACAGATACCACAGCTGATTTACTAAAAAAAAAAAATTAAAGATGCATTTCTCAAAAATATGTGTGTGCTCCATGCCTTACTGAAAACAGGAAATCCATACACTCATGGCTGCATAGTCAAGCATGCAGAGCCACATGGTCACAGTGAATTTAGACCAGGTGTTAGCTTTACACCATAAACAACACATCCGTGAGCGTGTGATACATGATGTGCTCCAAAGGTTCACTGGTTTACTCAAGTCCATCTCTACTCTGAAGTTTAATCTTTTGTAACAGAAGTCCACTAGCATTAGAGGCTTACAGGAGGAGAGGACAGTATGTCTACCATGAAAAGCAAGTCTACATTAAAATAGGATTCATACCAATCCTCTAGGAAATTATTAACCTGACCGGGAAGAAATCCCAGCCTGTCAGTTTATGTCCCCTTATAATTTACTCCTGGCTGTAAGTGACAATAGCAAACCCACGCAGAAGGTTTTGGAAACAAGGGGACCTTGAAGAATTCTGTGTAGAAGTGCTTTAGTAGGAAATCCGTAAATATTTTTAGTATCTGCACAGGGCCCTTGACCTTCACCACTGAGGTGGGAGGTAGGGACACAGCCTCACCCCTCTTTCATGCTGGCCAACCATTATATCAGCTTGTTCATATTCTGACACCAGTAGAACCGCTTTGGGATTTGAAGAGTTGGTCAACAACAAGTTAAGTATGCTTTTGGCCTCCTCATCCTTCATCTTCTTTACCACAGCTTGGTGTTTTCTGCCTTCCCACATTTTTGTCCCACCTCCATCTGCATTGATACTATGTCAAGACGTACACCACACCACCTGCCCAAGTGGAAGGGATAACAGCTGAAGTTTCCTGAGACCTTGCTCTACTTCTGTGCAGAGACCAAGCAGTCCCAGAGTAATGCAACCTTTAAGGGAAGGCCTGGAGTGTCATCATTTTTTCTAAGGTACTTTTCTTTTTTTTTTTTTGCAATGAGTTTGAAAGATAACCCGTGTAACTAGAAAGTGAACACAAACACAAAATATTAGAAAAGTCTAAAAGCTCCAGTGTTTCTCCCTGTTTTATAGTACGTGATGATTTTATATGATGAAGAAAATATATGAGTTCCTAAGGTTTTGCCAGATGTTTAAATCCAAATCCAGCAGGATATTTTATCTAAGAACAATCCATTGCTCCAGTAAAATGAGTCTTCTCATAGATGCAATAATTTCTTAAGGTACACAAATAAAACATTTGAACACAGATCTAACATTTGACATCTTACAGTGATTGGAAAAATACAGGATGGAAAACAGATTAAATATATTTTTCTTTTTTTTTATAGTCTATAATTGCAAAGGTTACAAATACTAAAAGTCTTTATACAAGCATGAAGATTCCTATCAAAGATACCAAACCAACCACCAAAACCTAGGAAAGTTTATTCTCCCAGCCCTATGACCAACACATTTCTCTCTTCAACAGGATCTACAGAGAAAATGTCACTGGTTACTGAGGCATGATAATAATTTTGATTGTTGCCAAAATTAGTGCCAAGACACTCTTCTGGCTTTAACAAGTTCATTTTAGTACAGGTTAAATCAATTGGATTAAATCTAAATGCTGGAAAATTATGAATGGGATATCCAAGCACAGCTTGCCTCAACTAATCTGCTTCTCAACTAACTTTAAATTTAACCAGGACACTTTTTTGTTTAGACAAGACATACACACACTTCTGGGATAGCTTAAACATTCTCCAGTATGTAGCATTTATGTTTTCAAATGCTGTAGTATAAAAAGTCTTCTTAAAATACACCAGGGCTGTTAAGGTCCTGTTAAGTGTTCACAGTATCTTTGCTCTTCCTTATTCAAAATAGAAAAAGCAAAAAACCATTGTGAAGTTTGTTTGGGGAGCTGTCTTTTTGCTTTTTCCCCCCATTTTAAATATATACTTACATAGCCTTACACTGGTACTCTGAGTCAGTTTTCTACAATATCACTGTTTATATTCAGCCACAAATTAAATTCCAGTGCAAAAAAAAAAGTACTACATACAAATGTGTTTTTGAAGCAAGTAAATATGGGGGGAAAATTAGTTTTTACTAACTGAAAAAAATAGTGTTTACCTGCATTACTCAGAATTCTGAGATGCTACAGGGGACACAGAAGTGTTCTGTTATACAAAAGTTACGCTCAACCATTCACAAAGCCCAGTTACGCTCAACCATTCACAATTTTCCCCTCCAAATCCCTTTCTACATCTCTCCTCTAACAAAACCTTCACAAAAAAAATCAACTTTGAGGCCACTGGAGGTGCAAATTTTACATCTATGTCTACTGTTGTCACTCACTGTATTTTCCTTGAAACAATTAACAGCTGTTGCACCTTTTTTTAACCATGTCCATGAAGAATGTTGTGAAATAGAGTCCCATAGACTTTAGAAAGTGTCATCACTGAGAAGAGTAATATATTTAACCAATGACACCATGACCAATAGGAAAGAATTTAGATATGGGGAAAATAAGGAAGCCTAGGGGAGGAAATCAGCCAGATACTTCCACAAGAGGATGGAAAGGTTGTAGAATTTCATGCAGCAAGACTTCCTTGTATGTACCATTTCAATGCTGAAGTCATGAGAAAGGTTTATCTTAATAAGCATGGATTTTAATGGTAACAAGATATACCCTGGCCTTGAAATTATTAATAAATTCAGTCCATTTTAATACTTCATACAAAGTATTCCATTTAATTGCTGGATAAAGAATGTGCTCTTTAATTATGTACAGAGACAGCCTGGGTTTAACAAAAAATAAAGTATAATCCAGAAACTGGAAATGGTAGGTGACTAATAGCATTTACATTTTCAATAATCATGGTCAAGTTTTCTTTGTGTAGAGCTCTAGGATAAACTCAAGAGATGATTACTGTAATTAAGGAATTTACAGATTTCTTTCTTCAGAGACAACCTATTTGGCAGAGATTTGCAATCTCTTGAATAAACTCCCTCCAATCCTCTGAAGTCACTATCTTCCGTTTGTTAGGTTCCCAACTAGCATGCACATGCTGCTAATACTGGTGTCAGTCAAATCCCTATCCCAGTCAAATGGTTCTTGCAAATAGAGATATTTTCTGGCATCTGACTTCTTGAGACATGAGGGCATTTCCAGTCCCAAGAGGCAGGGGCAGACTCCAGCAAGCTCAAACCCACCAGTTACTCTAATATTACACAGCCAGCCACTCCAGTTAAAGCCCCAACTACATCCAGAACTATACTTTGTAATATCTTTGAAAACAGAAGAGAAAAATCCAGACTTACACGGATTTGACTGAAGTCAGACTGCTGCTTCTCAGGAAGGAGGTTCCATCACTCCAGTCCAAGTCATTAATGGTTTATATGGCACAATAGAATATATCACAGATATGAGATATGCAAAATCAGGTTATCCCCTGCTAGAAAAGATGGATTAGAGATGGCACACAAGCCTGCTTTATAAAATATCTTCCTTACTGACAACTACGTCTAAGATTTCACCTGGGAACAAGAACATCTAATCATATGCCACAGACACTGAAGTAACGGGATACATCCTCAGATATGGCCCACTTATCAATCCATCCCTTATCCAAATAAGTAGTGAAAATACCTCATTTAGCTGTAATATAACACCCAAGTCTAAAATGAAAGGATATCCTGATTAAACCAATACTCACTGGAGAAGTCATGGAATCAATGGAATTCTGCAAATCAGTGGTTTGAGGTACCCAATTTGAAATACTCAAGAAACAGCATTTTGAGAAGATAGGTGTGGGGAAGGTGCTGAACCTCTCAGACTGTACAAACAATAGTTAGGCTATCACCATAGGCAGATTATCCTCAGTGAGAAGATGTGGAGATAGTATCTGCCCTCTATATTGTTATCATTGTTATTTACTCTGTGAGCCACAATGTGGTGTGCAATACACTTGAGAAGACTGATTCAAGAGGAAAGGGGACATTCAATTACATTAGAAGAATTTACACTGATTTTATCACCATTCATTCAGTTCATTGCCACAAGTCAAAAAAAAAGTAAATCCAAACACTACTATCCAAAGGCAGATCAAATCTGGACACAGATAAGAATATTTAGAGGAGTTAGAGTCACCAACCTAAGAAAACTGCTGGAAAGGATAAAAGCTCCTGCTTCAGTTTTAGCTCAATTTCTCATTAGAAGGGATTAGAACAAAATTTTCATAGCAGCCTCTAATTCCTGTGGGGTCTACCATCCTCATCTCAAGCATCTGGTATGGTCATCAGAGAAATGGTAGTACATTAGACAGACCACAAGCACAATCCAATATGGCAATTATTACGTGTTTTCTTCTGCTTGATAAAAAGTTAAACAGTCCATCTGATGCCGCTGTCAACATGCAATCTTGGAATAAAGCACCAAATAAACATTTGTTTATGGACAAAAGAAAGACCAAATACACTCACTAGCCATTTAAATTCAATTCAGAAATGCAAGATTACCTGCTCAGATAACAGTCTATCCCACCAAACCTCTGTGTGTTCTTTTTTGAAAAGCTACTATGTGAAATATTTCTTTAGATTGCAGGGAAAACAGGTATCATCACCAGGCTATATAGTTGGGTTAAGAACAGGCAGAGCTCACAGTTTTATTTTTTAGATCAATGTGGGCATTTCAGCAGGATTTTGCTTCTCAATGAAAAAGGGCAAAGGAACAAGCAGATTATTTTCTTCTAAATGCTCTTTCAGAGCAAGCAGTACAGCAATTGTCTCTCAGAACCAAATGAAAGACAGAACAAAAAATGTTTACGTCTTGAAGTTACTGGGAATAAGTGATACTTAAACTCTCCTTTAGCCAAGTAGGAAAAAAAAAGAGGGTAAGAAATCGCTGTTTCTCACTGCTTTATCCAAAACAATCACTTTTAGTGATATACTAAACAAAGGAAAAATACTATTCACGTGACCTCTTTAATTTTTCTTGAGGCCAGGAAAACTGTGTAGGGATTACATATTTATTTACCTGTTTTCTCATTTTTATATCATTTAGCAAAAATACAAGAGCGGTCAAATACATTTTTCTTAGAATTGGAGCTTAAATTTATGCTCAGATCCTGACAAACATAGCCCAGCATCCTGTATCAACCCTCAGCAAATTCTCTTAATGCAGATGCTGAAGTCTGCCAATCTCAGCAGACCCACCATGCCAGTGATGCATTTTCTCTCAAGCAGTTTGTCAGGTAAAAAAAGGATCACACATTAACCAGTGTTAACACATGATACTGCATTACTACTACAGCTGTAGCAATAAAGCAATTTTACAAAACAAAATTCAGAAGAGAGCCTCTAACATACCCATTGTATATTATTCCTGCCACTGTACTTAGAGATTGAAGTGAAATGCTTACGTAGAAAAAAGAAACAGTGAGGTAAAGTCCTATCAGTTGTTTTGGACAAGAAGACATGAGACACTTCTAGCTTCTTTTCCCTTAAGAACATGCTAAGCCATGAAAAATGGAATGGCAGGAGCAACAATGTGAAGACACTGTTTTTCAAGCAGATGAAATAACATTACTTTCTTAAACTGTACTACTCAGTACCTATAATGTAAAAAGTCTCTCTGGCTTTTGACACATAGGAAACACAGTCATGCAAGAAAACACACCTGTAAAGATACTTTAAAATTTCAAATCAGTAAGAAGCAAAAACACAACAAGAGTGAAACAGAGTCTTTCACAGCATCTTGTGTGTCCTCTAATCAGAGCCTAGAGAACTGGAGTCTACAATAAGAGCCCTCAAATGATCACTTCAGTTTTATGTCCTCATTTCCCTGTCTAGGGAGGAAAATTATACTTTCCTACTCTTAGGAAGTGCTTTGCAGTGTACAGGTAAAAGGTGACTTTGAAATGTCATTGTACAAGAACTGCCTTATTAGGTATAATACCTACAGAATTAATAAAAGATGCTGTTTTCTCCCCCTTGATTAACAGCTATTTTCCCTGATTTCATTCTACCTGTTCAGTGACCAAAAATATGTCATCATTTTGCTTGCGTGTCTTATCTGGTTACTTGACAAAAGTCATGTTTTCCTGGCTCTTACCTCTGATCCTTTCCAAAGGGATATGCAGAGTTCAGTGTTTAGTAGAAGGAAACCTCACCAGCACAACAAAGTCAGCATAAACAAAAGCAAACTTCCCCAACCCTGAACATACTCAAAAAGCATAGTCTGTGCTGTAAATATCATGCATCTCAGGTATAACTGTGGTGGTAATAAAGGTACTTTAGAAACACCAATCCCATTAACAGCTTTACTGTTAAACAAAGTAAGCAGGTAAGTTTGAAGACAATCTTGGGCTATGAAAAACTGAGGAAGGCCTGAAGCATATTTAGCATAATCTAAAGCTAAAAACACACATATATACACTGGATATTTGCTTATCCTTCCCTACAACAGATTCATTTCTGCATCTGTCTGAAGTACTAAAGCATTCAGTTCAGAGAAGGAGAGGAGCTGGGAGAATCTAAAAATGGATAGGAAATTTAGGAAAATAGGAAAATACAGTGGAGCTGGAAGGGATATGATTAGTTCCATTTCTTGAATAAAGGATTCAGCTTTCTAACATATGGGGAGAAGCGGCTTGTGTCAGGGGAGGGAAAAGAGAAATCAGAGCTTCAGTCAACAGTCTGATTCTTGATCTAAGGCCACCTTTTATGTGCATATTCTGTGGTAATCATCTAAAACTTTAATGTAACATAGACTTTACAAATCTAAAATGTAATTTATGTTTTTTATCTAGGATGATCCGTAGGAATGAAATTGATGGCTAACACCATTATTTTTGATATCCATGAAATACTCAACTGAAAGAAGTGAAAAGGGAGATTGTGTAACCACTAAGCTGATGGAGCTCTCACTGACAAATGTGAAATTATGCAAATGTGGACTTTAAGAGCAACAGAGGAACTTTCTTCTATTATGCACACACAAGTATGAACAAAAGGTCACCCAGTGAGGTTCGCTAAGCTTCACAGCAAACAGCTTATTTAGGAACCACACATGGATATATAAAAACTTGACATAAGTTATCAATGGCTACAGCAGTGATGGAAATTTGTGACTTCTAGAATGACTGCTAATTTTAGCTGATTTAAACAGAAATAAGCTGCTGTGTTTCCTGGACTCAGATGAAATAGGTAATACCAGCACACTTTGGACAATCCATGTTCACTGTAAAAAGACTGCTTCACAGGTCAGAAACAGGCATAAACATAGCACACATTTAATTAAGGTATCTATCTATCTATCTATCGTCCTCCATATTTAGTCAGTTATACCCAGAGCTTTTATTAATGTCTACATTCTTTTTTTTTTAAATCACATTTTTCTGATGACTAACACATGCAGCTTCAGGCCCATGCATATTGAAATGCTTTTTATTAACCATTTGCTCACAAGATGACTTAGAGGACAGTGAAATTCCATTAATTCTAGTTACAAAATCTGGGAAACTAGAACAAGGAAAAAAGGAAAAAAAACCAGTAGTTCCAGCTCATTTTTAAAAAATTACATTCTTCTCACACTTACAGATTTCTGAAGCATAGCTTTGCATTTTATTAATATTTATTAATAAGCCACATAATGGTTCACTTTTGATGTCCGTCATTATGCACTACAAAAATATCAGTAGGTATTCATTCCCAGGGGAACTCCTCAAGAAATTTAAAGTTAATATTAACATGACATGCCAATTTCATATCTACCATATGCATTTGAGATCACTGAAGCACTGAGTTACTGTTTGGCAAAGAAACTTCTTTTGCATTTCACTGTATCACACTTTTGGCCCAGAAACTTCACTCCAAATAGGGTATATGTCTAAAATCACCACTTTTTTTAAGATTCACAGAACTTTATGTACTTATAATCGTGGATTTTTTTGGCATCTAAAGATGCAAACATAGTATCTTATCAAGTGTTCTGAGATCACCAGTTCTCATTACTTTCAAACACACTCTAGTGTTGGTAGCATATTGACCTTTACAAGTGCCTTGAAACCACAGAATTTTACTGTATTTAAATTACTGCTAAAGATGCATTTCATTTGCAAGAAATCCCAGACTTCATGCTGAAGAGTAAAAATAACATGATCTCCAATAGAAAGATGTTGTCTAAAAGTGCTCTATACCTCACAAAACTGGAGCGTATTGTGGGATTTACTCAACCAAGTGATTAACTATGAATGTGATTCTTTGAGCCAAATGTACAAATACAAAAAACCTGACAAGTCTAATGGTTAGATTTTTCTAAAGCTCTGAGCTATAGCTGCATTAAAAAAAGTTAAAGTCATCTCTGCTAAACAGATTACTCTGGTAACCTATCTAACTAGGAAAAAAATGCTGCTTCTTATGTTCTTAATGTAACTAACACATTTAAAAATATTTTTAGTAAATATATAAAGGCTACATTTTCCAAATCACATCATACCGTGACTTTCTAAACTTCCACGAGAGATGGGGTTTTTTTCCACAAAGTCATGATCATCTTTTTGCCACAGCAATAACAATCAGACCTGCTATATTGGGATATAAGGGAGGATGGGAAGACAAAAGGGAAGTTCACTTGCACCACTGGTCATTGTGTCTTACATGTCAGTCTACAGCATAACATTTTACCCAATGATAGCTAAATCTGATGGATCTTTTTGATAATTTAAATCATGCCCTAATTCACCAAGTAGATTAAGTATCTGAGATACCTAACATTATCTTTCATTAATATATACAACAAACTACCATAATAAAATAAAATAACATAACCAGAGTATTTCTCAGCCCTGTAGCTGCACTCATTTGGATTACTCCATTGCCAGACACAAATATTTCCCAAAAGTTTCCCAACTAGATAAAGTTTAAACACTAGAATAACAGATTTATTGCTGTTAACAAAGCACCAACAGGTAGATAGGATGCAGAAAGAGGAATTAGATGAGAAGTCTTTAAGCCTTATTGCTACCGTTGTAGCCTGTCAATGAATACAGTGTCTTTCTCACTTGCTTTCCTCTGAACAGTCTCCTGTCTTTCACCAGCACTTTGCAGTATCACGCATCCTATGGGCTTTGCACACTAACCTGAAGTAATCTGTGGTTAGCTGACAGATCACAGTCAGCCCCTGCCCTTCTGGAATGCCTGGATTTTATCAATATTTTACTTTCCAATACATAAAATTAGTCAAGTTAGCTTCCTGCTAGGCAATGCATTATCTCCAAACATATAAAGTGATTTAGGACAGGAAATACCAACATGCAGAGGCAGCTCCCCTGTGCTCCCCACATGCACTACTGTCAGCTTGCTGCGGAAATGACGCTTCACTGTATTGAGCTGGTCACATTTGCTTTGATTTTGCCAAACTGCAACCACATCTTCAATTCAGTGAAAATTTATCCACTGCATACAAATCTGGATTTCCCCTTGGGATTACATCTACAACTAAACTTTAATGAAAGCTTTTACTAAACCTAAGCTAATTTTTAGGTTGGCCAGTGTGCTTAAAAATTACAAGGCTAAATCCTTGTTAATTTACCTCAGCACCCTGTCTTTAATTCCAGCAGCTGAAGAACTGGCTCTTAGGTGATCACATACAGAGAGGAGTCCAGAAAAGTTTGCAAATTGGTGTCATTGGCGCTTATACACCAATACCCAAGTTCCAGCTATACTTCTAGTGTTACACATATACAGTGTTTTATCACAGAGATTTGACAACAGCTTTTTGAATACTTTCATAAGAGACATTAAGAGGTCATTTCTGTACCTTGTTCAACATAGTATAAACCATGCTTTGATCGTTCTTGACAGCTACTTCTTCTCACTGTTCTCCAAGAACAGGCCAGAGTCTCCCAACAGGACATTTCAGCGTTTCATTTCTTTTTTTTAGGAAAATGTCACCAAAAACTACTACTGACCCATCTTCCTGCAGTTCAAGTCCATTACTATTTGTCCTACTTACCACAGAGAGAAGACTGTTATTCTTGCATTGTTACCCTTTCTGATACTGCCTTCATCAGGTTAAAGAACTCAGTCCATTCAGTCTGTCCTCATCCTCCTGACATCAAAGATACTTGGTGCTTTTCCTTTATTTCTCTGCAATCAGTTCAGACCCAATTGCCTTTATGTTGGGACAACTAGTTGGATAGATGAGGGGAGAGCAGTGAACACCGTCTACTTGATCTTCCACAAGGCTTTTGACAGTTTTTCCCATTACTTTCTGGTACACAAGCCCAAAAACTGCACGCTGGAAAAGTAGACAGAGAGGTGGATTGAGAACTGGCTGAATGGCAGGACTCAAGGTTTTTATCAGCAGCACAGTCTAGTTGGAGGCCTGTAAATAGCAGTGCCCCCCAGTATTGTTTAACCTATCCATCAATAACTTGGATGAAGGGATAGAACACCTCACTTGAAAATCTACTGAGGATACAGAGCTGAGAGAAATGGCCAATATCCCAGAGAGCTGTCCTGTCCTTCAGAAGGATGTCACATACTGGAAGGATGAGCAGAGCAGAACATTTTGAAACTCAGCAAAAGCAAATTCAGGGTCCTGCACCTGGGAAGGAAGAATCTGATGCATCAGTACAGGGTGGGGTCCAACCTACTGGAAAGCAGCTCTGCTGAGAAGGACACCGAGCCAGAAGTGTCCTTGTGAACAGGAAGCCAGATGTTATCCTGGGGTGCATAAGGAAGAACATTGCCTGCAGATTGATGGAGGTGGTCCTGTCTCTCTACTCAGCCCTGGTGAGGCCACATCTGGAATGCTGTGTCAATTCTGGACTCCTTCATCCAAGAGAGACACGGAGCTCCTGAGGCAAGACATGCAGAGATCTACAAAGAAGATAAAGGGACAGGAACACCTCACTTATGAGGAAAGGTTGAGGGAACTTGGTCTGTTCAGCCTTGAGAAAAGCCAAATGAGAGGGAATTTCATCAGTTTCTATAAGTATCTGAAAAGAGGGTGTCAAGGAAGTCAAGTGGTTCTTTGTGGTGCCATGCACAAGAGGCAACAGGCAGAAACAGATACACAGGAAGTTCCACCTGAATATGAGGATGAACTTTACTGCGCAGGTGACTGAGCACTGGAAGAGATTGCCCAAGGAGGTTGTGGGGTCTCCTTCCCTACAGATATTCAAAAGTCATCTGGGTACAATCCTAAGTAACAGGCTCTAGAGAACCCGGCTTGAGCAGGAAGGTTGGACTAAATGATCTCCAGTGGTTCCTTCCAACCATCCTTTTCTGTGACTCTGTGAAGTCTTTTTTGAAATTTAATGTTCAAAATGGGACACAGCATTCCAGCTGAAGGCTTACAATGGCAAGAGGAGAGAAAAATAAATGTTGTCCTTCCTGTCATAGTTCTGTTCAAATCTTTATCAATAAAACAACACAGCTAAGTCACGTTTCCGTTGTGACTTAACACTGGATCTTTCTCCACAGAACCTCTGCTTACTCCATTGCTTCTCATCCATACTTATGCAGGCAATTACCACCACCAAATAGTCACTCAACCCTCCTAAATTTCATCCTATACTATTCAGATCACTTCACTTCTAATTTAACAAAATTATTTTGAACTTCATTTTGAACTCTAATCCCACCCTCAAAAAATTGCAGCTCATCCCATGCTTGGTTCATTATAGCCTTTAATAAAACAGTCAAGTCATCAGTGAAATCCTCAAACAGAATCAGCCTCCAACAAGACCTTAAAAAATATTATTGGTAGACCCTTTTATTTTGGCTGCAAATAACTCCTCTGTGGTACAATTGCCCAACTGGTTTGGAGCCTACCTTACAATATTTTCACCTATCTCACATATCTTAAATTCATTACCAAAGCATTGTGTAAGCTGTTTTAAAAACTTTTCTGAAGTCAGGATACAGAGGGATTTATTGCTTTGCCTCTATCCACACATATTTTGCCCTGTCATACAAGGGGGTTATATTAGTTAGATATTATTTGTTCTTGAGGTTTTTCTGGCTGCTGTTCATTCTCTGTTTCCAAATTGTACATTAATTTGTTACAGAATTTTGCCAAAGACTAAAATCTGACTAGTGCTCCTTTCCTCTCATCAACCCCTCACTATTTTAAAAAATAAACAAATACTGACCTTTTCCCCAGTTTTTTAGTACTGCATCCACTCTCCACAAATTCTAGAGGTACTAATTGAACAACTGAATAAATCACTATGGTCAAGGACAGATTCAAAGGACATGGGGAAAACCCAAGGCTTACTTTCCTATCCATGCAAAAATATCACCCCTTTTGCAGGGATATTAACTGCACTAGCCAGCAGAATGAAATTGTCCCACTGAGTGACAATGGATACGAAACAGTTAAAAATTCAGTTTTCTCAGCATCTATCCTTAGAGGCACAAGACCAACTTTGTGTATTGTGTCCCAGAATTTTACTCTTCCGGACCGGAGGCAGAACAACCTTTCAACCAGCAAAATGGAGGAAGAAATCTTTCAAGCCTTCAGACCAGATTGATCACTCAAGAGACACGACTAACTCGGGTAAATGTCCAAACTCGAAGTTGCTTTCTGAATTGATGCTTTTGAGGCTTGCTCATACCAATCATTAGTCACTACCATTTATTAGCTTGCAGATAAACTGAAATACATCCTGGGAAAGAGAGAAAAATATTCTCCCAGGACCTTGGTTATTGATTTTATTTGTTAGCTAAACTTAAGCTTGGGCAAAATTAATAACATTCTACACATGTAGCAGAAACTTGGAGGAGAGACTGTGTGAAAGCAGGCCTCTCCCATTTGTATACCTCTGAAGAGGTCAGCTTCTATCATAGGCCTCACAAATTCAGGACCATAAAGATGAGTGAGCATTAAACACCAGTAGACAGAAGTGAGGCACGCACCAGGTTGTTTGGGAGGCATACCAAAGGACTCCACCAGCACAGCCCTCAGAAATGACCCCTGCCACACTGATTCCTAGACCCTAAACAAACAGGCATGCACGAAAAGACATTGAATTTCTCATGTCTGACAGATGGGAAGTTTGGAGCTGACTAAACACATGCCCAACTCTATATCCTTAGCCCAGATAGCACTTCATTGACCCCTGGCTGATGGAAATGCCAGAAGAGTATCATCTGAATGTGACCCCTTAATGTAGTCCATGTGTGAAAACCTTAAGAAACTTTTCTCTTTCCAGTGGAGGCCAGGAAACAAATGAAAAACGTTCACTGAAGTCAAGGATTTACATTGGCATAAATCTGACACACAGAAAAATTAGGGTTCCAAACTCTATCCTCCAAACTGAGGCCAAAGGGATCCCAGGAAAAGATCTTCTATGGCAGTTTCCATATCCACAGCCACACTATTCTGTTCAGAAACATATGAAAGATGTGCCATATTCTGTAGCACTAAAGAATGCAAAATATTGTCCTGAAATAAGAAAAAGAGCCCTTTGAAAAACTTTTTTTTTTTTTTTTTATGTAGGCCCAAAGGCCTTTCCAAGTTAAGTTTACCAAAAAGGCCTAGGGACATAAAGTACTGAAATTGTATTGAAATTCAATAGGAACCTGGCCACTAAATCTTATTTCAAAAATCCTAGTGTCAACTAATTATTTTTAAAGAGTGGCTCTTCAGAAACATTTGCTTCTCTAAATAAATATTCCCAATATGTATGATCCTTTCCTAAACAAATTTGTATTTCCTTCAACACAAACATATTTTTACACCAATATTTATAGATTACACTGCTATGATTCATTATCAAATAAAAATCATTTTCTGTGCACACAAATGACTTAATATTAAAATAAATTTTAACTTCCTTGTTGGTTATGGAAGAGCATACTCTTATTGACATCTTTGTTTTGTAAAAACGCTCTGAGAGATGTATTTGGCAAATAATATTGCCTCTGCAGATCTCACTGCTTCAGAAACATGACTTCTGAGGAAACACTAGATCTTGTAACAGAAATATCTTTAAATCTTTCAGATAACCAGTCCACGGGGAAAGGTTTAAGAAAGGATCAAAGCTTGTCCTTTCAGCTTGAATTATTCCATTACAGCTGAATGTGACATAATTACAAAAGATGTTGGATGTGGAATCTCATCAGGATTATCTGACACTCATCTTTGTTGAAAAAGTCTCCCCAGCTGTTGCTCTGATAGCACAAATGTGACAGGAGTGCAGAACACAAAACTAGTTGCAAGTGACTGCTGCTTTGGGGCTGGTTTAGGCTCTGTGCAGCACACTGTGACTTTTCAGCCACCTCAAATGTTGAGGCTGTTAAGGACTGACTTGCAGGTGAGAGGAAATACCAAGTATGCAGTTGAATTTCTAAATAAAATTAGTTTGAAGCAGCCCATAGACCAATATGGGCTTTATGTTATGTAACTGGCAGACATAAGCAGTTAATCTTCTTTCTTATACGAGGTCAACATAACTCAGTGAGTTTTTTACTTCCCTTTTAAAAGTCTTCTATATTGTCTGAGTTTGTTTTCATTGAGATCAGAACACAATGCTGCTTGCAACACTTAAGATAGAGCACATTCTCTTTACAATCTATATTTCTCTCTGCAGTTGATACATTCTAAACCAGTACATACAACTTCAAATAGAAAGGAGCACATTTCTTATAGTGCTACTATATTTGTGTGTATGCATATTTTTTTATTTTTATTCTGTGGAAGAAGCTCAGTTGTAAACTATAACATCAAACATCAAATCTTGAATAATTACCCATTCCAGAGGATTTGGTAGCTGTAAAAATACTTTTCTTTCCTTCCTTGTCATGGATTACATTTCCTTCATACATTATTAATGAAGTTAAACTACTAGTAACATGCCAAATGTGCTGCATAGGAGATTTGTGCCTAATCCAGCACAAAACAGGCCCAGTCACATAATGATAGAAAAAAAAGAACAAATGTCAACAGTTTCACACTGGGACTAGATTAAGCGGACCATACTTACTGATTCCTTACACAGGGATTATCTCACTTTTAGCGCTATGAGAAGACAAGCCACACTTCTCCTGTGTTATTAACACAGAACTGCACCTCAAAAAGAAACACCAGAGTCCCCCAATCTGCTTACAGACACACACACAGAAGCTTGATGTTTATTAAACATCACAAACTCTTTTAGATGACAGATGCAAAACCAAGATATTAACAGTAATATATATAAAAAATGCCCTGTTGCTGCTTTAGATCTCAATCCAAATTTCAATGGAAATTCTGCCTTAAGAGGCTATTATAATTAGACTCCAACTGAATCCCAGTTTAAAATAACTGGTGTCTATGGTGTTTACCTTCCTACCACGGAAAACTGTTTTTAGCTTAGGATTCAGATGCCGACACTTGACATGATAAGAAAAGTTCTCACTGGAGGCAACAAAACTATACTAACTCTTAAGCATTTACAGGACCAGGAATTTGGCACAAAACTGTCTGACAACTAAGCAATAATAATATCCAACCAGAACTAGAATTTGTGGAGTTTAATCTCCTATCTACAAGGTATATTCACAAAACTCCCTAGGGCACAGGCAGATGTTTCCTGAGATAGCACAGGTATGGTTTTACAAGATGAAGAATATTGCTTTAAGATGCTTACTGCAGTATCAGGAACACTGAAGCCATGACACAGACTGCAGGGCCAGTGAAACTTGCTTTGTCATTTCAGATTTGTTAAAAATGTTCAAGGAGTAGCTGTCCCAACAGACTGGGTGAGATCAGGTGTCATCTGTCTTCACCACTCTTCGCTTTATGCTGGATCAGGTATCGTCTGTGCTACTGCAGCTGGCATTGGGCTGGTAGCAACAGCACAGCTTGTGCTGTGCCTGGCTCAACACAGCACAACTGAGCGCACACACTGATCCAGCCCTAATTAGTATTAGCAGTGATCTGTCTGGGAGGATTGTTAAATCACAAACTAAATTTGCAGCTCCAACTTGCTCTTTTATAGGCTTTAAACAGTTCTCTTCCAACTCTATCCCTGCCCAGTCAGAGCTAACCAATCTCTGGAAGTTAACTTTGTCAAAAGACAAAACAGTATGCACATGCTGTGTGAATGTTTTACAACCTGGGGCACTTCAGAAATCTAGACAGGAAGCTACAAATGGCTCAGTGACAGCACAGGAGCGAGTTATTCCCAACAAAGCCATGCTTTAAGCCAATTTCAACAGCTCTTAAGGATAGACATCCTGTAATTGACCTGCCATGCAGTCTGTTCAGGGTCCCACAAAATGCACTGGAATACATAGAGCAAGTAATTAAAATAAAGTGCAAATTTATTGCACACACTGCACATTCATTCTGAGCACTCTTTTCCACAAGCAGGGAGAAATCAAGTGAGCAAAAAGAAACTAGAAGGTTATCTTGTATAAGCTCCAAAATATGAGTAAGTCCAAATAATTATATAGTAACTAGCACATAAAAACTAATTTGCTCACTAAAAGCCTGGGCTTATACTCCCTTACTGAGACTATGAATCATTGCAGTCATGAGAACCCCATGCCCTTAGTTTCTTAGTGCCTTCCACTAAAACCCACAAAGAAAACAGAACATTGCGTCCACCAGGCAACCTTCCTGCATTTCTTCTGCACACATACACACAACCCCCATGGCAGAAACAGGATGGGAAATGTTGAAGACAGAAGAAGAAAATAACCAAAGTATATGTTCAGGAGAGATGACTGGGATGTATCAATCTCTCTTTTATAAATAAATAATCCACAGACCACTAGAAAGTAGAGCGGACACTATCTCCATGGATGCCCTCCGCTCCATACCAGGCTTAACACTTTCTCCCTCTCATAGCACTCTACACCGTGTAACTGTGAGGAGCTGTTCTGATGGAGCTTTCTGCAAATACCCCGTGAAATGCAGTTTCTCACTGTAGAAGGGGGCCCATGAGGAAAATGCTAGTCAGCAACAAATTCTTTCCACAGTCTATGGACATTAATTAATCCAGTCCTTTTCCTCCCTAGTCCAAGGCCTCCAATTTCCCTAAGCTCTGTCTAGATTCCACAGGCATCAAGAAATGATATTTCTGAAGAGACTAAATGTGAAAGTTAGGGAACATCCTAGCATAAAGATTTCCTGCTTTGCAAATCTCACTGCACTACATGGTTCCACAGTGTTGTCTAAAGAGGACATTGAAAAATAAATTTTCAGTTCAAGTTCATGTGACTTTGCTGGCACACTTTCAATTACTCAAATATTCATTTTTGATCCCATGAAAAGTGTTGAGTATGAACTGCTGGGCTTCAAAGCAATATAACACCAGGAATTGCATGCTCATCTTCAGTAAATAGCAATTCATAATTGCAGCCTATGCTTTACCCAGTTTCAAAGTAGTTATCAACTCAGAAAACAGTCATTACATTTCATTCAGTGAAAAGAGCACATCCCAAATGAGGCGTCTTGAAAGAAAAGAAATAGGACAACTTGCACTGTCAACATTTATCCTTTGTACTATGCAAAGCTCTCCTGATTCATCACCTATTCATCTGCCGCAGCCACATTACTGCCCTACATCTGTTTGTATCTTAAATCACAGTCCTACTGCCAACTCTCACCAGTTATGTGCCCTGGTAAAGTACAAGTCCCATTCCAAAACGGTCTACTGGAAGGAGATCTAGGAACTGCTAAAGGATTGGCATATAAAAATTCCACAATTATTTTTTCTGCTTTAATTGCTTAATTTCCCTAATTAGAGTTGTTTCTTTTAATCTGTTACATTTTGTTTATTTGTTTTAGGCACTTCAGATCAGAAAGGTCCAAGAGCACCACTTTTTTTTAACACAGAGAAAGTTTCTAGTATTATTCTATCCTAGAAGAAAACAGCTGAAGTTTAGAACACTATCTTATTCATACCTTCTTTTTTTGAACCCTGGTCTTCTCCCCCATGTATGTAGGCCTGCCCCAGGCATCATGCAAAAATCTTGTAAATAAATACCTGTCAGTCATCAAGAGCATGCCAATCATTTGCTATAGCAAAGGTAGAAATTTATTAATAAAACAATTTTAATCTGCTAATAAGGAAAAAAACCTAGATGGCTACTTACTGAAACTCATGGACCAAGGTTGCTAATAGATGCAGTGAACAATAATATGTTCTAAGCTTTTTAGGCTTGTAGAATTTCACTACCATTCAGTTTTTAGGGCTTTAATCAGTAATTATAGCACATGCACCCAATTCAAACCCTTAAATATATATATGTACCTAGTGATGGTATTTCCCCAAGAACAACCATTGGGAACACAAGAACCTAAACCAGAGTTACTAATATTATCAGCCCACAAAGGGTTTCTGAAGATACAGCCTGTACATTTACATCCCAGAGTTAAAATGCCTTGACTCAAGAGCTTTCCTGAATTATCTCACTGTGCCATGTATTTCAACCATTCTCTGCTTAAGTTATCACAGGAGAGACAGAGAACTGTCTCATTTTTCATGGTTCACTCCATATTCCCTAAGATACAATTAACAGAAGCAATATCCACACTTTCCCCAACTACAACAAGCAAGACCACATGCGCAAGTAGACCAGAAAAGGGGAAAAGCTCTTTCCTTGAAGGCCTTCTAACAGTTCCATGAGAGACAGGAAGAGCCCCATGAGTCTCACAGGAGAATAGGTTTCACTTGTGCTCCAGGTGAGACTTCCATATCAAAAGCGCCAAGAGGCTTGCAACACTGGAGACTTGCATCAAAAGAACATCTACATGTTGATGTATGGCTTATGTTATACACAGGAAAATAAATTAAGCCAATGAATGTTTTACAAGTGTGATGTTAGTATTCTATATAGGATACTTCTCCATTAGAAAACCCTGATACTTAAAATGGATTCAGAGGGACTAATAAATTGGTCCAGCAGATGTTAATCAATAATATAAATGAATAACCAATGAAAAAACTGCCACTAGTATGCCAAAGGGGAAATTGTCCAAGAATGAAATCGGTGCAATAATACAAGTGCATTGTATCCTTCAACAAATACATGTAAAGCATACTGGATAGAGAGCAATTCCCAGTACAAAATCATGTGCTCCTCTAGATGCCGCAAAATACCTAATTTTATAAGAAATTTTTTATAAGATAGAATTTTTTTTCTGATTGTAAATACTAATATGTTGAATTCAAAGATGCACATATGCTGTGCTTGTGTACTGGATATTTTGTTTAAATTTTGTAGGGTTTTTCCTCACATGTTTAATTATTCCTGCAGACAGCTTTTTGCCAGAGCTCTGAATCCTAGAGGAAAATCCCTAGAGATTCACATGAAAAAAGCTGGCGTTCCCTCTTATTTGCCTATTGAACACATGCACAGTGACAGATTGTTTGGATGGGCAAAGCCTATCCTGTTTTAACATCTGAAACATCTGTCCAAGATCCTCAGACAGTCTGCATGCATTTACAAAGCTCTGACTTTAGTCAGGTTTGTAACACTCGTTTTAGCTCTCTACAGCTTACAGTGCTGCCCACAGCTTCTGCAATAGTTGAACTTGCTGATTTTTGCCACACAAAATTCCCTATCAGGCATAAACCACTAGTCTTCCAAGTTCATTTGGCTGTCTGTTTTAAGACTTCTGGTAAAAACCCACAGAACCCCTGGTACAAGCTTGTAGTTTTAAGATTAAATCAGATGCAAAATCTATGCATGAAGTGTTTGAAGCTATTGTAATTACTTCTTTTGATGACAGAGGAAATTGAACGACATCTTTTGTTTTCTAACAAGGGTAGATGAGCTAATATTTCTAGGATTATTTTTGTCCTTTGTATTAAACCTTTTTACCCCCACCACCAGACAATGACTTGCTCTTTTGGAAGATCACATCTCCACATTCTGTTATCCAATAATGCTAAAGGAGTGGCTGCCATAAAGCTGGCAGCAGGAATTTTGACTGAGGATTGACAATACTGATGCTGAATATTTCGATTTTTATCATAAGACAGGTCAAAAATGCCTAAGATGGCCAGAAAAATTTTACCTCTTACAAGGGATGTGGACATCAACATTTGCAAGTTTTACCTTCCATGAAGCCTCAATGGCTACTTTTTGCCAATATTTAGGCAATAAAACTCACAATCAGTAAACCTGACCTTTTAAAGCCTCACACAGCAGCATTACAGCATGTCAAAATACACTCATCTTGGAAAGTAGTGAGAAGCAGTTTGTCAGAAGGGGGACTGCTGGTATACAAAGCCCCAGAGGCAGCCTCATGGCTAAAGCTGCTAACCTTCTCATGAGGGAGAAGTATCTTTCAGAGCAGCACTCAGTTTTACGGGTACTGAAACACAATGCTAATCTCAGCACCACAAAACCATATCACCACTCAACTCGGTGAATGTTTAAAGCTCAAATCATATTTTCAGTGGAGTTGTGCCTGTAGTGTTCATCCAGCAACTGGCATCACCTCTCTACACTGGGGATCTGAAGGCTTCTCTGTCTTATACTAACACATTTCTTTTTAAGTCTAATATTCCTTTGGATCAAATACGTGTGATAGATTATCTAAAAACCAGGGAGCAAAGAATAAACGACAAAACCATAGAAATCAACTAATAACCTATGCACTTGAACTAGGTATACCAAGTAGTTGATGTAAACTCCCCCCACCCTTTTATATTATTTCCCACTCCTCCCCAACACACCAAATTATATAGCAAAATCCCCACTGGAGAGAGCTTGGTCTTAAGTCTAAGCTGTCTTTTAGTTGTGCCTCCTCTGAGGAGAAAGGTTGAAGAAGCAGCAGTTTTATATCATATTCACATTTCTCTCCTTTATTCCTGCACTAGTCCCATGCACAATAGTTCACACATAGCTTCATATTGACCCAGAGTGCTCTTCTGGCAGCCAGGAGTTCCTAGCACATCAAAATGTCACAGCCTACTCACTTTTGGTCAGGAAAGGTGCTTACACTGAACAGAAAAGCAGAAGCCTTTTCAGGCAGAAGACGTGCCATCCTGGTGACCTTCTGTCAGAGGAGTCTTTTAGCCATGGGTTAAGCCAAAATTACTGCTACTTTACACTACCAGATAGCTGAGCTGGAGGCTTGTCTGCCCATCTCTTCTGCAGTCTAGAATAAAAAGAACAATACTAATAATAATAAGTAGGATGCCTTTGACAGGCAGCACAGAGTATGTTTTGTCAGTAACGCCATGTAAGTCTATCAACAGATATGATATGTTGACAGATATAATAATGTGCAGCAGGAGCACAAGTGTGCCTAGCCTTCCCACAGGTATCCAGCAAGCTTTTCATACTCAGATCTGCAGTGACTGGACTCATGTGGCAGGTGCAGGAGGTTTTAAGATTGCTCCCACATCCCTGTTGCTCACAGTGATTTGCTGGCTTTATGTCAGGAATTTACCAGGCTGTGAGCCCTTCTAGGCTTGGAATTGAGAACTGCTAGACTGCACACAAAAAGACGCTCATTGGAGTTGATACTAAGGGAACATCAGCACTTCACGTTTTTGAAATTCTGTTCTTTCCCCATCTCTAGATTTAGGAATAAAACTTAGAGCACTTATTTTTGTGAACATTGGTTATTATGGCTTCAAAACAAAACATACTATAACACACTCACAGGACACTTGAAATGGTGGATAAAATTCTCCAAGTCAATAATTTAAGTATTGCACAGGCTGAAAAAAAAGGTATTATATTCAAAATAATACCCTCTAATGCAACTCAAGGTTTGGGATTTTTTTTTTTATTAGCACTACAGAGAACTGCCCCCAGTCCCATAAAAAGGTGATTGTTATAGCTCCTATATCAACAGCTATTTTAATCATAATTGACTTGTGACAAAGTAGACAATAAAGAGTCTCAGTACATTAAAGAAAAAAAAGAGTTGGACTATTCTAATCTATACTCACCTACCAGACTAATACCTATAAATCTGCTTGCAAATTGTATCCACATATGCACACTATCTCTAATAGAGATTTGTTAATTTTTAATAAAATTCCTCTACATTCAATAAATTCAATGTATAATTTCAACGTATTCTTAAACAAATATTCATTGATTGTTTTCTTTAGATATTACGTTCAGATTTTATTTATGTTAATTTTGGAGGTACAAATTAATATTTCAGTTGAATTGACATTCTTAGCTACTCATCCAGCATCATAAAACAAAGCTCAGTAGTGGCTGCTTTTTTAACATCAATTATACAAATGCTCACTGCAAAATTCCTGTTTCTACCAGGAAAAGCATGCACAGTCTTGCCCCAAGTCCTTTTTAGCAAATCTTTAACTCCTCTTCAACTCAATTTTCCTCAACCACATACAGTATCTCAAAAAACCTGCAGTAGTAAATTTGATTAGTGTCAATTCTGGCCTTCCACAAAACCTTGGACTTCAGTGGCTTGTGCCTATTCAGAAATGTTTTCAGACATTGTTAAAAAATATAACATTATGGTTTGCAGAATGATTTCTTGCACTTATTTAGACACGACTAAATAAGTGATAAGAAATCATCAGTTTATATCATTCAGGAAATGAAATAACTAACAGTAAGAATAAAGCAGTATATTCTTCAAAAAGTACTCACATATCTAACTGAAATCTTGATTGCACTTCTGTCACCTTTACAAGCATTTGCCATAATTTTTATTTGATACTTGCTATTCAGGTTTCAACTTTACCTGATCTGCAGTTTTCCCCAGATAATTCCACCCTCAGAAATAAAAATGCAGGGGAAAGCAAGTGTGAAACAATTAATCAGCCAAATAGTCAACACAAATTATATACATCTGAAACCTATTAAACTGGTAAAGTCATCATACATAAGGAACTCCAAGATTTGAACCCACTGATTTCTAGCTCTGCCAGAGACCTCCAGCAGAGTCTTGAGCAAAACAGACCATCATGCCCATTATCTGCAAAAGTACGGTAATAAAGCTACTCCTACCTCTCTGCCTACAAGAAGCTTGGCAGAACCTACATGAGGCAACACAACAACATTCTCTAGAGCCTTTTAGGCAAGTTCTGAGAGTTGTAAGACTCCACACACAGTGTGATCCCAAGGGTTTCCAGCACCACCGCAGCATGGTGCTGGACCCACACTGATGTGGTCCAGTACCTTGCTGACACAAAGAAGCTGCTCCAGACTCAGCTCAGCTGGTTCTTGCTCAAGTAGACCATGCCATTTGGCCCATCACAGGCACACCCCGAAGCTGCAGTCTTCCAAACATACAGCCATGCCAAGGCCACAAGTGGTCATGCAAAACAAAAAACAGTCCTCTCTCAAACTGACCTACAAGTATGCTGCTTAGCAAGAGCATGACCCACATTGTCTGTTTAAACCACCTTCTGAGGGAATGGGTTGAATCTGTGGCTTTGCAGGGAAAACTTAGTCATCATCTTCAGGAGGACCAAGATTTTACCCAAAGTCTTCACAAATGGATTTTCCTGATCAGGAAGAAAGCATGGAGATGAAGGACACTTGACAAAAAATGATAAAAGTAAGGAAGAACTTTAAGAAAGTGGACAACATCATCTCCCCTGATGCTAGCAAATAACTTTGAAGCAAGACAGTCATGATTTACAGGACAGTTGAAAAGTTTATCTATTTAAAAGAACTGAGCAGACACAGACTCCTAAAACGTGCACCTAAGAAATAACTAAATGTGCAACACTTAGCCTTTAAATAAAGGGATTTTCTGAATAAACTTGATACAGTAAGTACTACTAGATCAATAACATTTTTATTGATAAAGGGAGAAAAAATTAATAACATAGTAGTTAGATCCTGTTTTGTTTATATTCAGTGTACAGAAATATTTACATCACCAATTAAGAATCACCAGTTTCCTCTCTTCTTTCTACTCACATACCTCCCACAGACAGGTAGGTAACTCCTTAGCCACTACTTATTTGCTTTGCTGGGAGAAATAGCAATATAGCCAACCCTCCTTACAATTTCTCCCCAATTTGGTAAGTGATTAATCACCAATGTGAATGATGGCAATTCCTATCTCTTCAGCGGATTATGTTATCACTACAATTCTTTGCACTGCTAAATTCATGTGTGGTTCAACTCACACTTCACTCAAATATTCAACTAATGAGAGCTTTCCCTTGGATATTCCTTGTTGTAAAAGCAGTCTTTCCAGATCACAGGAAATCTCTGCAACCACTATTTAACTCTACAGTAGCCTTAATGATTTAGGTTTTTAAACCACCAATATTATCCGAGTTTCCAAAGAAACAACTAAAGGGAAGCAAAAATAATGTGAAATTTGGACACACATTGAGACCCTTGCAGGATCATCCATATCTCTCCCCCACCAAGTCCACCACAGCACACCCACATTGAACTGAATTTTGCACAGAAAAGTAAGGTTCATGCAATGACACTTGTTGATTAAGTCTGTAGTAAGAGCAACTGTCTGATAATAAAACTAGAACATCCCAGCACAGCCAGAAACATTTGGGCCTACATTTAGTGTACAGCCTTTGTCACACTCTCTGGTGGTACAACTACAGCCACCCTCCCAGGTCACATTGTGATTCTCTGAGCTACCTAAGACACAGATTCATGACATTACTTGAGAATGAAGTCCAATGAGATTATTTAGCTGAGTCACATTATTGAGTTCATGCTCAGAGGTCTGTGGCAAGCAACATGCTCTCCATTCTCTATCATTTATAGCAACGGAAGGGAAGCACTTCAATATCTTTTCTGCAAAAGACATTGTTCACATTATTGAGGAACCAGATTGTCCCTCAGAAATAGGGGGCCTAGCACTGCTTGAAGTCAAATTTGAAATACATGACAGAACTTCAGTCACTACAAGACAGAACTTCAGTCACTACAAGACATCCAAGCAACATAGACTTGACCCCTAAAAGCCAGCATGACATTCTGACAGTGATGCATTGCTGTTCCTTATGTCAAGGGAGTGCACACCAACAGCTGGCTGATGCAGGAATTGGACACACATCCTTTTGCTGGAATACAACCTCCTTACAGGCCTAGCCTTCATTCCAGCCTGTCAGGAGAATTTCTTCCACTGCTCCCAAACATATTGCAAGTGTTTTGCCTGTTTGATAAAAAGCAGCTCTTCATTTGTTTCCTCACAGAGCACAAGATGCAGCCCCAGGGAATCTTCCTTGCACATGAAGCATTCATAGATGAAAATGTAATTTAAGGCAACCACTTAGATAATAAGCAATTCTACAAGACTCTTTGTTAATAGATGTGGTTTTTAAAAATCTGAACTAACCTTATGGGACACTTTCTACTTCAAACATGCAGAATTGAGATTCCATGCAGAAATTTTTCATAAATTTAGAGATGTTTAAGATATATAGTTTATGACAGTTGTATTATAAGAATAAAAAAACCCACTTAAAAGTGCTGTTGAATATCAGAATGTAAATCTCAGAGCTCCTTATCTTATGAAGTACGTCTTGTTGTGTGCATAAAATACAGTTTAAGTATTTTCTAGAAAACAGGAAAAATCCAGGTGTAATCTTTAGACAAAGTTATTTCGGATGCCTAATGCCTGTAAAATTATATCTGTGCCTGGTCCTAAACTTGATAACCTTTCAACACTTCCATTATAAAAGCATCTTTCAGGGTCTTATAACTCAATAATAAAAATTTGATTCAGGATACGTCTTGGTATAAGAATGCTCAGACAGGAATATACAAAAAAGTGCCCACAGACACAGGACATCCTCTGGGCATCGGCTCCAGGCTCTCTCCCTAAAAAGATGATATTTTCATTTACAAAGCTCATATTCATATCATTCACATACATGGGATCAGTTTCAAGAGAATAGTAAGCAACCTGCATTTCTACCCACCTGCACTGTAAATATGCACTGGGCAACTGAAGAACAAAAGCCCTTGCTTTCGGCAGTAAAGTGAAAGTCCTATAGCAACTCAAACATGTTTAAAAGTTTCATGTAGAGACTATAATGTGTTTAAAGGAGTAAAAATAAAAATGAGCTCTTAAAAAAACTCCAACAAACTACAAAAAAACCACTAAAACCTGCTTCTAAGACATTTTCTTGATATACAATACCATTTTAAGGTTAAAATAAGAACTACTTAGCTACTGTACTAAATTCCCCAAATTACTATTTTTTAAACTTGATATGGAAAAGAATAAGGACAGGCCACCATGATGAGGCCTTCCTGCTGGTCTTGGGCAAAGGAATAATGTAAATTGAGAAGCCGGATCCGATCCTAAAAACTCTTTTCAACAACATGAGACTCTGGCAAGAGCAAAGGGAGAGGCTGGCTGGTTATTTTAGCCAATGCACATGTGCTACTGCCTGCAGCTCACAGCTGCTGAATTAGGCAGTGGGAGCACAAAGACACATGGGCAGGCATCTTTAAGCAGAAAAAGATACAAGCAGTGACATTTGCACTCATTTTTCCAATGCACCAACGTCCAGCGGCTCTCCAATCCAGTGTTACAGCAACAAGTACCACTTTGCTTTCACTGTGCCCAACCACAAATCAAACAACAGAGAAGTGTTTGCCCACTCCACAGTATGGCACCCTAGGAGACTGCCAACTAGACTGGGATTAGGGCTGCCTCTGGCTCTGAAAGCCTAGGAGGGAGAGAAGCAGCTGTGGTTGAGAAGAACATGGGTGCCCAAAACCAGGCATCCTCATTCCAGCTTTCTTACATGTTTTAAGCACAGTGAAAAGCCACGTCCCAGAGATCAGACCCATGTCATAGTGGAGAGAAGGCTAATCCTTCCCACACCCCACCATTCAGGGTTTACAACATAACTGGAGAGACAATATGCATGCAAGTGTGACCAAATAAATCCATGAAAAAAAGAAATAACAGGGATAGTTATAAATACCCACATGTAATCTGACTATAGGAACAACTCGAGTAACAACCAAATCACATTAAAATCAGCAGGAGACCAGGAGAAGGGAGGGCTCAGCTTAACTACTTGGTGTTGTTTAACTTCTACCAGTTTCAAGTACCCTTTACAAACATCCATCTCTCTTTTCCCAACAGCCCATTTCTATTATTTTTGTGGGTTCTGCTGAAGAGGAGCAGTAGGTCTGCCAAGAAGATTCCTGCTCATTCCTATGTGCCAAACACAAGTCATAAACCGAATTATCTTTTTCCACTGTTTCTGGAGCTGTGCTCTAAACAGTCACACTCCCCACAAGTAATGCACACATATCTCAACCCTCACCTCAACAACAATCACATATGACATGAGTTTTCTTTCCTTCTGGCTCTGCCAGGGTGCTTCCATGACCTGAGACGTACTTGGGACATTGCCAGGTGGCTCATCTCCTACCTTCTTATTTGTAGTTAGCGAAGATATTTTAATAGAATGTACAGACTCTTTACTATTCACAGCTGGCATTTAGATATCTGCCTTGATGAGCTGTGTACCAACTCACCAAAGAGCTCTTAGTCTTTCTCAGAAACTAGGATATTGTCATAGAAGGAAAAAAAAAAAAAAGGAATCCCTATTTGAAATGACAACTCTGAATTTTGCCATTTACAACTAAATGCAAATCCAAGTCAAAACAGCTACTGAACTGCCTACAGTCAAGTGACCACGCAGCCCCAGGTTTTGCTACGGTAGGTTGTTTGGGGTTTTTTTGAGGTCTTTGCTGTTGTTTGGGGGTTTTTGGGAGAGTGGGATATGCGCTACCTTTTAGTAATAAAATCAAAATATCTCTTTTACACTTGAGAACAACTTAAAACCTAGTGAGCAGTCAAGATTCCTTTCATTTCAGTAGATAGCTGTTCACATTCTGCTTTCCCTCTTCCTCTCCCAGGTCCTTTTCATCATCACAGTATTTTGCTCTATCAGTTAACATAAATAATGCCACTGCAGCTAAGTCTCCAGTAATTTATCATATATCTTACTAATGAGAAAATTGAGATAAACCGACATTCTACTAACAACAAATTTAAGATACCATCTCTTTCATTTTATACACTTAAATGCACATTTTACATGAAAAAGTCTATAGCACTGCTGTACCAGTGTACTGTAACAGACCCATGTGCCTACAGGATCTGTAGTAATAGTGTATTGAAGATAGTCAAGCATGAAGAAAAGCTTATATGCCTGAAAGCTTACCTTTTTTTACCTTCCCCATCCAAGCTCAGCCACCAGACTGGCAGGAGAGCTATGTTTGTTTGGGAGAGACAACCTACTACGAACTGCATATAATCAAGTATAATTAGCAGCTCCTTGCTTCTTTATACTTTTCCTTAACAGATGAAGATTTTTAAGGTGTAAGGTTCCTTCTTTACTTTAAAAATGTTTTTCTGTTGCAAAAGCAACCATCTGTAAATCTCTCCATTTCTCTAAGTATCCTCTACACCTTACCCATTCACTAACCACAATTAATCTATACTCAATTTACTTTTTTTTCAGGCAAGTATAGATACTTTAATTCCATAAAATAGCAGCTGAATAAAACACAGGAGCATGCTGAACTTGTAGAATCTTCTGTTCTGTGAGTCTTCAGAAATACATGTAAAGTCATGACAGGCCATGCTCAAAGACCACAGAACCTGAATACGGATGCATCCTTTGTGTGATTAAATACAGTAGTACTTAGAAAAGCAACATCCTGAAAATACAAAGAAATGAGATCAAAGAAAACGTGGAAGAAGTACAGAAAAGTGTTAGTAGGGCACAAAGACAAGAGCACGGAGTTCAAAGATAATAAAAACCAGCAACAAACTAACCAAAGAAATATAGTACTCTTAGAGCTCCTAGAAGAATCATTGCATCAGCTTCATGTTGAAAACCAAACTTGGAAAAAAACACACACCAAAGGCAGCCTAGGAAAGGCTTGGTAAAGACGGGCTATTCAGGTGCACTCCACTCTGAGCAACAAAATAACTGTTGTTACTCTGAAATTGTTCATTCTTTATTTAAAAATAAAAAATACATTATTCGGTGGTACAGGGCTATGAACCACTTGTCTTCAAGTTTCAAATTATGAAAGTCTGAAGAAAGGAATAGCCTTAAAAATCACTGTGGACAAAGGTGCTTCAGGACAAAGCACATGTGACATCCTGACTGATTGAGAAGAGTCTCAAGATGTTCTGTGACACGAAGCCCAGAGTCCAAATATCAAGATAATCCAAAGCTTTAAATTCCATGTTTTGCAAATTACAGATCATAAGGTTTTTATTGAAAATACTTCAAAATTCTTTCAGTATATTTTCATTTGAGACACTGCTACATTCACAACCAATTCCACCATTACACTTTACATGGTGTTTTTGTCAAAAGATGCCAGTCATTTTCTGGTTAAAACTACTCCATCCAAAGCATTTAGAACACTTACCTATCATTTGCCTTTGAGAAATGGCAAATGTGCATGTGTGTGTGTGTGTACACATATACTTCCATGTTTTTGTGTTGTACCTGATATCTGCTAGGAATACTGTACTTGGAAACGAGTATTTACATCACAATGCCTACTACAACTAAAACTGGATAACTGGCTTTTACATAAAATTTAGATAGCATATAATAAAGTCAAAAACTCAGTTTTACATGCAAGTCCACAGGAAAATTTTAAGAACTCATATTTAAGGTATCTGTTTATGTTTTAAAGAAATCTTAGGGGGTTAAGTAAACCATTATGATCAGCAAAATTGGAGTATTCCTGGAAACTTTCATCTTTATCCAAAAGCAACAGTTTAACAGAAGGTGTTTTTAATACAGTACGTACACATTCCCCTAACACATTAAAATACATATACACACATGTATAGAACACCAAAGATAAAACTATGTAGGACTGAATACATAGGTAACAGGAGGTTAAACTGCATAGTTTAATCAAATTTCTTTTTCATTTGTAGTATTTTCTGACTATGACAACAAATCAAAATTCAAACCCAAAAACATTTTCCAAGTAAAGCCACAATAATTTTTTTACAATATTCCCAGTATTCTTGGCTGCAGAATCTTTCCTGGCCAGAAGACAGACTAAAAGCAAATCAGAAAAGTAAATTATAATTATGCCTGCTATGATACCAGATTAAAGGGACTGCACTCTTTTGTTGGGAATTACCTAGAGTAGCATGCATTCTCATTTTGCTTTTGACTTGAGTCCCTCCACTAGCCTGCATTTCAAACCTTTTGTTTCATTCAGCAATCTTAGCATGTTTTAAGCAGATGTGTTATCAAATGTATTACATGCCAATCTGTTTATCATTAAAATGAAAAATCAATATGTCCAATTCAAGCGTAAACAGCAGTTGAATGTTTAAGCTGTCGTTGAAGATGACATATAATTATAGAATATGATTTGTACTTGGCAAATCATTATTTCCTGAAAAGGACAACAGACAGTAGCAAGAAACTTTTCATAGCAAGTCAGTATAGTGCCACTTATAGCCAGGGATTTTATGAATGCAGAAAGATACCTATGCAGCCAAAAGAAGCAATGAGAAAACAATCACTGTTAAATTTAATCATTATGTACGTTTAGCTGATGAGAGAACATGTAGCTTTATGTTACTGGGCTGAGTCCAGATTTTTATTTAAAACAGGAGTACTGAAAATAAGAACTTTAAAAAATACTGCAAGGTTTCAGTTCTGGACCATTAATTTTTCAGTCAAATCAAACAATCATTTAATTGAATCCTGATGCTAAAACTTGGATTCTACATGAAAAATTTGAAACTAAAGCACATAGAATAATTTGTTATGTTGAGCTATTCAGCCCAACATGTCTAGGAGAAAAAAAAGTAAGACAAACTCAAAATAAAGTTAGTCTACTTTCCGTGATGACACGGAACTAATAACAAAAGGAAAGAAAATTTTGCCCTGGCCAAGAAACTAAGTCATTAACTACCATTTCTTTCTAGCAGATGCTTAATTTTAAAATGACAGAAAATAGTCAGCAGGAATACTACATCTATTGGTACTACTTGAAGAACAAGTGAAAAAAAGAAAAACCCTACTTTCACAGGGAACTAGCAATTTTAGGAATCCTCTTAGGGCTCCTACAAAAAAACCTTGCCTTTCAGCAGGAGGAGAACTATTTCTGAACAAAGAAAACTATCACTAAAACAGTGTCAAATCAAATATTTAAATACTATGGGGGATAAAGCAACAGCCCACTTCACTGTCATACTCTTAGTTTGATACCAACAGGAGAATTTCAAAACAGGAGTTCCTCCTCCAATTTTGAATTGCAGTTTCCACAAACCTCTAAATCTGACTTTTGGGGGCTTCAATTAACATTTTGCTCCTTCTTGCATCTCATCATTCTTATTCTCTTCCAGTACTGAGTTACTAGTTAGCACCAGCTGCATATGAAAGAAAAAAGTCACTCCATGTCATTCAACTAGCCAGCTGTGAACTTTTTCAGACAGACAAGGACATGCTGAAAGTATATGGCACCCTTCAGCTGGGGAGCTGGAAGTATCCTGGTTCTGCTGAACAGTTGACAGCTTCTATTTGCATGTGAACCAAAGCATCCCAGTCTCAAAATAGCTTTGGTACATCAGAAACCATCTAAGATTTCAAACAACGATAGAGAAGTCAGTATGATGCTAGGTCATAAACATTAACAGAAATCCAAAAGCCCATTTATTCTTCCTAATAGCAATCCTAGAGACAACGACAAAAGGTAAGTGGGTGCAGGGAAGGAGGGAAGAAGGGGGAAAAAAAAAACCTGTTCTAATTACAGTTAATCATTTGTGATCTTTTACAGGGTTCATAGCTGCAGATTATCAAAAAAAGTGGTATTTCTATTTTTCAGATATGAAAAAGCATACTCTTACTTCAACACTTTTCCACATAACAATCAGCTGCAATAAATTAGAAGTAGCATTGTCATCCTAATTAGATGATCAAGAAGAGTGTTATAACTCTTTCACTCCACGGTATCTTTATTTCATTGACACTAATAAGAACACATTTCGCACATTTACAGATTGTACCAGATACAGCAGAAGCTGAGCACCTGAGCACTGATTTTGACACTTCTAAACCTATTCTCATTATTACATTTCCCTCCTTCTCCTCGGGTCAGACTTTTTACAAAACTGAAGGGTACATTCTAATATCTACATTACAGGTACATTTAATAAACCTTCACAGATGCAGCAGCCTCCTGATATCAAATTGATATTCTAACCTACACACCAAACAAAATGATTTTCAAGCAGTGTGAGTTGAATTAGTATAACCAATTTCTTTTATTCAGCAAGAACCCACAGACAAGCTTTAATCTCAAAAAAAAATTTTACATACTTGAAACAAAAGCTATTGTATAATATGACAGCTCAATGATTTTGAAATCCAAGGTTTGTTAATAATCTTTTAAATACTAACCTGCTAATATAAACTGAAAGTTCCCTGATACACTGAAATTCATCTTTATTTTGTCCAAAAACTTCATCTCCTGTGTTGCTGCTAAAACTAGGACTGTCTAACCTTTAATAAGGGAACAATGAAGAGTTTGACATATTTAAGATAGTAATAAAATAAGAAAGGATAAAGCTAAGTAATTTTTTCTGTTATTTGCTTTGTTATAAAAGTAGAGCACAATTCTCTTCTGTATGTGTTCACACATATTCAATATACTAACACTATTAAGTCAGAAACATACTAAGCTGAACACACTCTGTACAGTATCAAAGAGCCTGGTAATAAAGCCAGAAAGGAGGAGGAAAGAAAAGGAGAATTAATTCACCTTCTTTTCTTAGGAGGGGAGGAAAAACAAACCTAGACCAAAGAGTTGTACCAATGAGCAGAAGCAGGCATCCTCAGACTCCCAGTCCCCACCTTCCCTTGAAAGTTTTATGCCAGCTAGAGAGCTAAGAAAATGAAAGCACAAATCAGGAAACCCAGAATCTCAGATATAATTTGCCAAACCTAGGACTAAAGGAAGACAGGAGACTATAGAAAAGCGGAAGTTTTATGCTTAGTAGAAGTATTTGCTAATAAGACCAGTCCATGGGCTATTACCAACCACATTAATCACACTTAAAATCCTCTTGACCATAGGTCAGCCTAGTCCACTCCATAAGCCTGTGTGTGCTTCCTAACTCCCATGCTGCCAGATTAGGTCCTCAGAAAACAGTCAGCACTTTAATCTCAAGCAGGCTGGTCCCCTCCAGCTTGTACAATGCAGTTCTAGAAGACATAAACTAACTTGACCACGCACACATTGAAGCCACCTGAGATGCACAGAATTAGGCTAAAATATCAGCTCTGTGGACTTAAGGTATCCACCGCACACCTTCTTGAACCGAGCTACTTAGCTTTAAAGATTTTTTCTGGATATGAGCTCAAAGCCTAGTTCCACTCATTATTAGGAATTATTTAGAAATGTGAGTAACTAAACATTACCTTTTGGAAGACAAAAAAATTTTCAGCAAACATTATATCCATCAAAAGATCCAGCAGTATCAGACTTTTCTGGTAAATATATATATACTCACTTACACTAATGTTAGAGATAGGAAAGGGAGATGGGACAGGGGGTGGAATTACTGAAAGCAACTCTTTCTCCACAACATATTTTTAGGATGGAGAAAAGATTCTCTAAATCTTCAGCTTCCCGAGACAAATAAGCCCTCAACCCCAACAAAAATAGTCCTCCTAGAGCTGGTATTTAAAGTGCCAACACCTGACTGCGGTTAACAGGTGTTAGCAATTATGGAAATGGTGCTGTTGATCACTACCCTGTGTTTTCCTCTTGCACTCAGGCTTTCCTCATACTGCCTGTCATAAGACCAGTATCTTTGGTTGCCTGTAACAGTGCTAAATTTTAACTGGGAAAGCAGAACTTCTCTGTGTTGAAGAAGCATTCTAGGAAAAAAGTCAATATTTAATAAACCAGTAATTTATCAAAAGGAGAGAAAGATAGAATCTTCTCTCTAAAAAATTTACCTCTTAAAAACAAGTCTCTAATCCTGAGAAGTTTCAGTGTACCTATGTTTTTTCAGTAGTATGTTGCATATCAGGCAAGGTAAGGTTCAACACAAGGGTGTGTTTTCTGTATCTCTGGGAAAATGCATAAGGCTGAATTCTAATCCTTGCACAAACTGTATGTAAACGTTTCCAGAATGGAAACCTGGAATAAATGTGCAAGACCAAAAATCTGGAAAAGCTGATGTAGGAGAGAAAGACCAGAGAAACAAGGAAAAAGTCTCAAAAATTGAGTCCTCCGGCAGTGTGAAGGGATAGGAAGATCACAATCAACTCTGTAGTTCATCCTTCCAAGGACAAAAAAACCCTTCAGGAATGCCTAAATGATGTGAAGATGCCTCCCTTTTGTATTATCGTATCACCTGCAAATACAGGATTACTTATTGCTTGTACCACAGCTCAGTAGGTGTGACAAACAGCTCAAAAGTGAAACGTGTTGTGTTTCATTGTGCTTCAGCAGATTAGGAAAACCCACAGACAGGTTTTCTAAAGAAACAGCCTGACATTTGATACAGTCAGGGCAGCCACAGCCTGCACCACGTGTGAACTGACATTGACTGGCCTTTTCAAGGTACCAGGCAGGAATGGAGTCTGGCAGGCAGGGATGTTGCTGCCACTCATGTCCATTTTTGTGCCCATTGTGAAATTTCAGCTTGCTCAGGCACTACAAAAATCCTTACCTGAAAATGCTTGTTCACAGGAAAACTTCTGCCATTGCAGCAGCTGCGGCTCCTGCTTTAGTATCTGGAAACCTTTTTCTCTCACCGCCCTGTCTGTGAAGTGCCAAGAAGGAGCCCAGCTGTTCAGCATTGCATTGCTGATTTCTTTGGAAAGGCCTACAGAAGCAACAAGTGGGCTGCTTTCCTTTTCTGTGGGAAGAGCCTTTATAAATGGGGGGAAAAAAAAAAAAAGAAAGAAGAAAAAAAGGAGGGAAAAAAAGAAAGAAAATCAGTTCAAGAATTTTCATTGGTCCCTTGCCCTGTGTGAACTTAAGAATCTTAAAATTTTCACTGTATTTTGAGCCTTTCTCTGCTATCTTGCAGGTCTCAGAGCTGCAGAGGGAGTGTCTCTGCCTATCACTCACGCTATACAAGAGGCAAAGCCCATATTTCAGGCTTCTCATCTTTTCGCAGAGGAGTGCAGTCTGCTACTGAGCACACTCAAAAGAGATCTTATCATGCCTTTTAAAAAGATTTTTCTCCCAAACCAAGCAAGGGGGGAGTGGCCAATGTCATCTATATTCATGCCATGTTTTATAGCTCAAACATCAGATCACTCATGCTGTAATACAGTTTATAAAGTGTGTTTGGAGGGAATGAAAACAAAGCAAAAAATTTGGTGGGTATTTTTTTACTGCTTGCAGATCAAAAGGCTTACATGCCATACTTTCACCACAAAGCAAATGTTTGTGCTAAGTAAACTCCCAACAATTGAGATTATAATGAAAGCACTAACAGCAATTTTTGTTGACCTACAGCTCACTTATAATCACAGGTATATTCAGTAGCTTTTAAAATATGGGAAGACAGAAATAACTTCCTGGCTGTTCTTATAATGCTGTGTTTTCTGAGCCTCCCTGCTTTAATTTGGGCTTGGCTTTCCTTTCATGGCAAGGTAATTGCCACAAAGTGTTCACAGTCCCTTGTGTTCCCAGTGGTCTAAGGCAAAAAGAAAAATGAATTAAAGACAAATAGGCTGTGTGAAAATGTTTGGTCTCAGAAATCAGGAGGCAAAACAATAAGTAAAATGTGCTATAGCTGCTCAGTAGCAAGCAAAGACAGATAAATCAGCTGCAGAAAGATCTCCTTTGGTCTCCAGGAGTCTGCCAAATTTAAAAGGTCTCTTTCTTTTCTCCCTAAAGTTTACATGGGGAAATATATTCTTTTAAATAACATGGTGCTAAACAGACAAAGGCTGTTATCCCCACATACAAGCTGACTCTTATCCCCAGAAACAGTGGCATGAGTAAATCCTGCCCAGGAAGGTAAAAGCCTGCGAAATAAAGCCAGTAGAGAAGCAGACAGAAAAAAAAAAGAAAAAAAAAAAAGTGAGATAAGCAGGTGTGGAAAGAGTTAAGTCATGAGATCGATGGCTGTAGATACCATGAGCAACTCCATAAACACGTGTTCCATATTGGTTCATGGAGCATTGCTAGTTAGGATCAACAGTGCAGGGATGACCCAGCTGAATGGAGAACTGGTGTATGTGGCATAGCATGATGTCCTCAGTGAAAGCAGCTGGAAAGGAGATTGCTTCTCACTGCACCAAGCTGTGCCTGTGCTCAGCAGGATGGTATAGCACTGGCAGAATCAGCAGACACACTGCTCTCCTGGTAAGGAAGATTGCTGAAAACAGAGAAGTGTGGAAGAGAAACCCTCTGGCAGGCTCCTCTTTTCTGCTTTCTTGTATTCTGGAGTAGTTTGAACACACTCATTATTCTCAAAATGAACATTTTCCCCAAAATTAATATTAAGACCATATTCCCTTTTCTCTTTAAGTCTGATCTCAAAGCCACCTGGGGAATATTAAGACACTACTACAGTGTACCTATTGTCACACTTTGGACATGAAAGAAAGACGCAGACACGCGTTGGAGAGACAGAGCCAAACTGCGGGCCAAAACCCGGGCAGGACTCCGCCTCCCAGACCCCGCACTTTATTTTATATCCTCCTAGAAACCACGGGGATTGGAGGGAGAAATTACCACCTCTCCATCACATTGGTCAAAAGAATTATCCATCAAATACCTCCACCCAGGAGAAAGGAATGCAAACAATAGAACATGGTTGGGAAAACATGGCTATGTTTACAGAGAATGCGTGAGAAACTGTTACAGAAGAATGAAAACATCAAAGAACTGCAAAACTCAGGGCAACATACCTATAAACTTACCTTTTGGTTTAGGTTTTGGACTCTGAGGGGTTTTTTAACCTGGCAATCTTTCCAACACTATTCTTTATTTTATTATACCCACATTCTGTTTCCAAACACTTTTTGGTAAGCTGTCGAAACATGCACGAAAATATGGCTTTACATGATTTCCACCATGTCATCAAGAGCCATTTTATCTAACCTACCACATTAAGCTAACTATAAATTTGAAGAGCAGATCACATCATAAATTCCATCAGAACAAATATTTTTCTGAAAACATTCAACATCTTCTCTGATGGAGGATGTCAAAATAGCCTAATATAAAAGTAGAGAAAGGGAAAATAAAAATAAAGTAGTCCAGCAGCCTTCAGCTGGTGAAGAAAATTCAGCATTACATTTCCATGTACATTTCCACTACTTTTAAAATGTAGTGTCTAACAAGGAGACAGCACTTGGACACAGTGTATTACAGTGAGTAAGAGAGCTTGGCCACACTCCCAGTTGGAGAATGACCCACTGGGTGCCACCACCTTTGCCCTTCCTCAAGCAATTTCCCCAAATGCCGCTTAATACTTTAACTTTCCTAAAGCATGGAGACTTTCCAAAGGCTGGGACACAGCCTAACAAGCTCTGTTTCCCTTGCTTTCAGCAGCTCCTTGGGCACTGAAGCCTGGCTTGACTCTGGCCACATCCCATCACCTCACACCATAGAGGAAGGCAGGGGCAGGTGACCCTTCCAACACAGGAACGAGGCCTCCCTAGGCCAGGTGGGATTTCCCCCTCCTTCTCCCCATCCCACTGCCAGCAGGAATGAGGGTTTGTGATACCCTGCACTCCTGGGTGTGTTTGTACGTGTCCCAGACAGGGGTGAGGAGGCAGAGCACGGGCTAGAGTGAGGCTGCTGTGCAGCACCCCTGAGACAGCCATGAGCCACTCAGAGCCCATCACGGCCGGCTCCAGCTATCTCCAAAGGCTAGGTAGTGCAGCAGACCTGCCACATACCAAAACTTGACTGTTACATCCCAAAAACTCACATCAGAACTTCAAAGTACACACAACACCCCTTCCCAAACATTCTTACCAAAAAAACCCCAGCAGCCAGGATGGAAGATGCACTCTGGGGGCCTCCGTGGTGAGGGGGGACAAGTACGATGAGGGACTGAGGCTGTGGGGGACCCGCACCAGGGTAGGGGCAGCTCAGAGAAGGCAGAAAGGAGATAGAACAGTTTGCCGTAAAGACACAGGCAGATACTGTAAGTGTGTCTTTCTTATCAGCAAAGATACCAAAACCCAGAAATGGATCAATTGCACATCACACTGAATGATCATGAAATCATATGTGAGAGGAGGACAAAGTCCAAGTAATGCACATTTCCATCATCTGCTCCAATAAGTTTCATCACAACTGCATTGTGCCCAAAGTAAGAAAGAGTACTGTTTTGTAGCAAAACCACAATGTACAGATAATTTAGGGTCATTCTGGCATCGTTTCTCCCCTTTCTCCTTCAGAAACATTCAAAGGCCACAGCCAGAGATCACACATTTCAAATGGAGCATTTTGCAGCTTGAGAGATGGACTGGTAGCAGCAAAGGCTAGTGAGACACAGGAGAAGCAGTCACTTGATGAGCATGACAGAGACTCCCTGAAGACGGTGAGCACAAACACTGCCAGCACTCATGGCATGAGGGATGGGTCCCTCCGTGCTGTGACAGACAGGAGGTGTGACACCTTGCTTGCTTTCCAGATGAAAGTGGCAGGGAGATTGTGACACTCCAACACTGGCAGCACTGTTGTACTGTAGTATCTGTTTTTTGAAAAATGTGACATCCCCTTCAGCCTACACCTGCAGCACTTACCAGAAGGTCTAATTTTACCAAGTATGGATGAAAATAAATTAAGCAACTACACAGAGCTCCTGGGTTTCCATAAGCTTTGGAAAAGGTTTTCAAAGCAACATAGAAAGTCATGTCAAAAAAAATCCAAGTGGCACCTCTTCTAGGGTTTGTCTACTAAACTCCCAAATCTTCCAGATTTGAATCCAGCTCCTATAAGATAACAACGGGTGGTTTCATTCATTCGTGTTGCTACAACACGACACTTCTGAGAATAAAGTTCAATTACAATATTGCAAAATGTCAGGCATGTAGGGAGAAGACAGATGCGTTAAGTACACTGTACTGGACACAGGATGCAAGCAAGTTACGAGCTGAAAAGTTGTCACAAACATCTGAAACCATACAACGAGGCTTGAAAGAGGATGCTAGGCTGTCTAATCTTTACTGATGGGTGGTGCCACCCTACAGACCAGACTTTTGAAGAACTGAGGCTCAACGGGGAGTGTAAGACTCAGGTATAATTAGACAGTCCTGGTTGCCATAGCCAAGCAGCCGTCCCACTGGAAAAGGGAAAGGCATGGCAGACACAGAAAACTTGATGGGCAGATGTGATCTGGTGAGACTGGCATTTGCTTGGAAAGGCCAGTGCCCCTTCAAAGCCAAAAGGGTACAAAATGCTAAGCAACAGCCTGCTGGGTTTTCACAGCCTGGGTCTGGCCACTGCTGTGAGGTGGACAGAATCAGAGATGCCAAAATAGAATCTAACTCCATCCCTCAGTTTTATGATACCAAAATAAAGAGCAACCACACATGGGAGGGGTGGTGTGGAAAAGAAAGAGAGAAAGAAAGAGAGAAAGAAAGAAAGAGAGAGAGAGAGAGAGAGAGAAAGAAAGGAAGGAAAGAAGGGAGGGAGGGAGGGAGGGAGATGTTTATGGAGGATGGGGTTTGCTTTATCCTGCAGAAACAGCAGCCGGAGCAGGAAGAAGGAATGTGCATGTGTGCACACACCATGTGGGACAAAGACAGTGTATTTCTCTTCAACCAAGAGCATGCTGTCATCTGTCAGCATTGTCTGCCTGTGTACAAGCAACACCAAACACTATTTGCCTCCCACTGCCTTTGACAATATGTTTTTCGGGTTGGTTTCCTCATCTGAATTTTCCTTTTTGCTCCCCTGCTCAAAGTGTATACATCTAGTTTTGATGACACTCAAACAGCTGGCTGCAGACAACTATTTGGCTTGCATGTCTGGCCGAGTGTAACACACGCATATGCACACACCCCCTTGTCCTGACCTCTCTCCCCTTCCCCTCGGAGATCTGCTGCATTTGAAGTGTTTTCTTTAGCAACTCCCTTCCCAGGCTCGCTTCCCCAGTCCACGGAGGGCTGTTCCCCAGACCTGCTTTCGCTCCGGGAGAAGGACAGGGGGTTTCGAGGGGTGCGCTCAGCCTTGGCCGCCGGGAGGAAGCGCGGTTTCAAGGCGCTGGCCCGTCCGCAGCGCCCCGCGGCTGCTCCGCGCCCGCTCCGCGCCCGCAGGCTCGGCCGGTCCCTGCGCCGGTGGACCGAGAGCTCGGGGCCGCGGGGACCGTAGGCTGGGGCAGAAGGGGATAGGGGCATCTGGATGCAGGGCTGCGGTTACAGTAGTGGGGGTAAGGAGAGTTTCTGAGTGTTCAAAAAGTTCGGATAAGCAAACTCTGTTACTGTCAAATACTTTCCCCCC